>CAEGAG010219889.1:0-28030 GCA_903067065.1 Brachyrhaphis terrabensis
TGGGAGTTAGTATACTATTTTTGTGACCATTGGCATTTGGGAATGTAAAACAATTGTGCATAAGCTTCTGGCGGGTGGAGGTTAACAGGTTAATTAAGGGAATAATAAAGCAAAGTGTTCATGTGCATGAATCACCAGCTTCATCTCAGGCTTAGAGAAGGTCTTTTAAACATTCATTAAATACAACCTAAATCAATAAACATAAAAGTTGACAAAACAAAGCGTTGGATCACGCTGTTGCAGTCCAAAATTAGGGATCATGTTCCTGAACAATCGACTGGTCTGTAGAAATCTGTGCTGCATTTAGTTAGTCGTGTGAGCGGCAAACATTGCTGAATGAAACCATTAGAGCTTGCTTCAGTTTGTTTGCGAGACAATTCTCGTTCAAAGAGGTAATTAATGTTGTCGTGATGCCTCCGCTAGCTCTGCTCTTTATCGCTTGCGAAATAATAATTTACTTTCAATTGCAAACCTCACAAGAAGTTATAAGATGTTGAAGGTAAATGGGAGATAAACTGTGTTTTTGTGCCTTCATCTCTTACTTGGACAGTTACAATAAGAAACAAGGCTCTCTGCCTGCTTCATTAGCTACAATCAGGGGCGCTAATTATTTTTCAAGTCAATTTTATGGTTTTAGAGTTGTGAATTCATTCACTCCAACTTCTTCTAATACTACAGAGAGATCTGCAGTATTAGATCTGCAGATCTACATTTTGTCCTGATTGCTTCTACGCAGCAGACAACTCAGACTCCACATTTTCAGAACAGTTAATGCACGGTCTTAAGCTTTAAACTGTAGCAGCACTCATGGTCTTGTTTTGATCAAGAGCTAAGAGAACAAACAGAGATGACCCCTAACGGTCTTGCAACAGTTAAGCAGGTTGATCCTGTAATGTGTTGCTGATCCTGGCAGATGGAGTGAAGCCATCATTCGGTCCTGATTTCTGAACACATTGCCGTACTTGGTTTACAGCATGTGACAACATGTGGGAGAGTGTTTGACATGTGAAACACAAAGTAGGTGATCAATTGGCATACAGAGAATCATTATTGATGCATTTCTAGACTACGTGGAATAAAACAGCCTTTTCTTTGCTGTGTTTACTGACAGCAAAGAAAAGGCAGTTTTTAAATAAGCGAACCATACTACAGCAGGAGAGTTAATTGAGCCGATCACGAGTAGCTGAAGTCATGTTTTGAACTCAAAGCCATCTTCAAAACCCTATCAGAACTGAAGGGGCTGTCTCTGCATTTTGAGGCAAGTGGACTGGCTGCAGGCCGCAGCAACAATGTACCAATCAGGTGGTAGTGTGTCGCCTTCTATTTCTTTTGGATCCCTCCGTCCCCTCCCTCCCCGTCAGCTTTAAAACCAGGGGAGATCTGAGTGTTGATTCCAGAGCCTTCCATTCTCGCTAATTGAAGCTGCCTTATTAGTTTTGAACTTCAAGTCTCCTAAGTTTTCCAGACTGTAGAGCAATTTATTTAAAAAAAAAAACAACTCTTGTGTTAGGCCTTATTACGTCAAACTGGTTTGTGTTTGCATTGGGGTCTCTCCCTCAAACACCTGGCAGTTTGTGTCTCTCCTGAACACTGAGGATGAGTGTTGAATGAATCTTTCCTTCCCTGGACTGAAATGATCACCTTGTGAGGAAAAAAAAAACTCTGTTGCTCTTCACATCATCACTGACACGTTCTGTTCCCTGTAAGTATGTATTCACTGAAAATGCTCACCCCTGTACTTCTTGGTTATTTTTCTTTCCCAAATTGCTGCATATGTTATTCCACATTTCTTTGTTTTTGATTGGTGTCCATGATAAGTGCAGGGCACAGACTGCTTGCGTGTCAAGTTTCCTAGAACTCTGTCAGCTTGGGATATGCTAAGTGCGAGGGCTTGCCTGTCCTAGGAATAGCTCTGAGGTGGAGTGGAGCCAGAAATACTTGACCACAGCTTTCTAGCTCTTTATGTCTTCTCTGTTAGTGGTTTTAACAAAGTGTGCTTTGTGAAAGCTGAGATTAGGGTCATGCTGTTCTGTATGTGTGTTCAATGTTGACTCCTGACGACAGGATGTATCCCTGTTTTTTGTATTTCCACCCATTCAGTTGTAGGCACCCATTTATTCACCCCCATTTTTTGTCCTTTTATTGATATCATGGTTGTGCGCACTACCTTCCTCTCACCCACATTTCATGCTCAGTGTTTGGCTTCCAGTTAGCGTTAGCAAAGCAGGCAGATAATTAGCTTGACTGTCGAGAAGTTAAAGTGTGAACTTAACTGATGCTCTCTGTGCATCTCAATGCTGTAGAAAAGGCAGGAGGTAAACCAAAGTGGCATCTTGAATGGAAAATACCGAAAGGGAATCAGATGTCTGTGTTAATCTTTGGTCCTCGATGCTATTGTTTCAGGGTAAACATATTATTCTGGATATGTTTTAAATAAGCCATAGAATGAAACTTTTAAAAACTAAAAGTCCTGTTCATCAAGTGGCATCTTCTTGCATGGAAGAATGCAAGCTGTAAACATGCTGCAGACGCCCAGAAATTGTCATTACAAAAAATGCTCGTCTAAGTAATTTAAAAAATGAAAGAAAAAAAATACCATTGGGAAATTAAGATAAGCATATGATTTAGACATAACTTCACATTCCAAATATGGGGGAAATTCAGCTTGTGTTGAATCCAGACTTGCAACATTTAAGCACACCTGTTTTTTTTTTGGTTTTTTTTGTTTTTTGGGGGGTTTTTTTGGGGGGGGGGGGTGTTTATCTGTGTGCTGTTGAAAACAAAGTAAACAAACTATGTTATGGAGATGTGCATAATATGGTTTGTTAAAAAGTCCTTGCACTTTTTATAAATGACTTTGAGCTGCTATCAGTATGAAGGTTGCTTTATAAATACAATTGATTGATTGAAGAACTAAGTTTTTTCTGTAAATGAAGCTTTTAATGAAATATCTTTTCTCAATTGTGTCTTTTAACATGTTAAACACAAAGCTAGCTCAAGATGGCTCTCAACGTCCCCGGTCTAGTGGTGATGGCGGTGTTCTACGTCGTGATTTTGGGCACAGGCATTTGGGCATCCATGCACTCCAAAAGGGTGGAGAAAAAAAGCACCGGAGATGGCATGGAGATGACACTTCTGGCCGGACGCAAGATTAATTTGCTTGTTGGAATTTTCACTCTTACTGGTAAAGACAAACACGTTGTTTTCATTCGGGAACACCCATAAGTTGATGACACAGGTGTTGTTGAAAAGTCTGTTGTCAAGCGCACGTCACTGAGATATTTCATCCGTTTCTCTCTCCAGCTACATGGGTGGGGGGAGGTTTCATTCTAGGCATCGCTGAGGCAACATACAACCCAACACTCGGTGCGGTTTGGGCACTCATGCCCGTTCCTTATGTCTTGACCTTCTTCTTAGGTGAGTGAAGTTTGCAGACGGCTCATAATGTTGTGTTACCATGGTGGGAGAAGCAGTAAGGTATGATAAACCTGTTTTTTTCTCCACTGTGGTGACTAATAGATACACAAGCTGCCAGGTTTCACTAATAAATTCAACAATTTCCCTAATTCTTTACAAATAAAAGCTTGTGTGATACATTTGGTGCTTGCTATGTGCTTAGCAACAATACTGTGACAAGCACACATTTTATGGTTACTATTCTTATCATGGGAACGAAATCAACACAACTCCTTGCTTCATTACCTTCTTTGTAAAACGAACTTCATTGACACGACAAGTGCAGCTCCCCCTCACCCAATGCCAATCTGACTCTGTGCATCATTAAATGCGCCACTCGTGGTAAAAATAGATCTATGAATGATAAAAAAAACAGGTGCAATGAAATGGGTTCAGCCAAGAGGTTTGAAAGATTGCCTCTGGATGAGCCAAGTTAACAATCTAACTGGTTTGTTAAATGTTGACAGCTGCTGAAATAGCCGACACTGTCCTGCAGTCAGAGTAGCCTGTGGGATGTTAGTGCAGCATGAAGTGGAAACCCCAGTCTCTGAGCAGGAAGTATAACATTCCCTGTTCTGCGGTGGTCTAATGTTGACCAGAAGGGCGCCTGATCTCAGCTCAAGGTGTCTCATTGCGTTATCAGGAGGGAACACTTGCTTGTGCAATTGTTCACCCCCACACATACTCGTCCTTTCACTCTTTTGCTCACCACTCTGGGTTTTTACATGACAGAAATATGACCTTGTCCCAACATTAATTACTCGATCACTTCCACAAACAGGATCACAACTTGCGCTGCTGCTTTCCCTCTGCAGGTGGCTTCTTCTTTGCCAGGCCTATGAGAGAGAACAAGTACATGACAATGATGGATCCTTTCCAACAGAAATATGGGAACGTCCTCAGCAGTGCACTGATCTTTCCTGCGCTGGTGGCCGATGTGCTGTGGGTGGCGCGCACGCTTGTCAGCTTGGGTATGTTAACTCCTGCTGTTAAAATGTTGGACACTATTATGTGTGCTGTAATATGCCTCTAGGATCATGTAGGCACCAAAATGTCAGTGTACATGATGTTCAGAAACAAGAGAGTAGAAAAACAGTTGGGCTGTGCCATGTCAGTTTAGACAGTTTTCTGACATACAGAAATAGAAAGAGGTAAATAAATAAACCAAAAAAAAAAATTTTATATGTAAAGCTTGTACTCAAAACAGCACATTTTGGGAGTTAGTTTTTTTATAACACAATGAAGGTAATTTTTATATGTTCTGTTTAGATTTAGTATTATGATACTTTCTCTCCACATTGTTTTTACAACGTACTAAGGGCTTTCATTATCCTCAAACTCTGTCTCCCTACAAGACACTATGTTTTGAAGTAAGAAAAAGGATAATCTGTTTTGTTTCTGTACATTTCACTCAGTTGGTGAAGTAATAATTTATTCCTAAAATGTCAGTTTAGATGTTTGAGAAGTAAATTTTGCATCTTGAAAACATTCCATGTATTACATATAGTTCAAACCAGATATTTATGCACACATATAAAAAGACAGAATGTCTTTTTTCCCCTCTTTGTCTGACATTGTGTCAAACATTTACTTTTTTAGGAACAATTACTTTTTCAGAACTGGTTTAATGCAGTCTGGTCTACAGGTCGCCTTTTAAGCTCTTCTCAGGAAGAATCTTCTGGACTCAGATCAGTCCAAAAGTGACTGATCTGAGTCACATTGACTCAGATAAAAACATTGACTCTGCTGTCCTTAAATTACCAACCTGAAGGCATTGACTGTTTGGAGACCTATTTGTGGCCTACATGAACTGACTGATGCTTTGAGATGTTGTGATCCTCATCACAGCCAAATACCTTTTCTACATGTCTCCACAAAATAATGGTCTTTGTGCCCGACTGCTTTTGCCAATTTTAAGCACTTTTATGTTGCCTTTTGAGTAATGACTTCTTCCTCTATGAGTGATCGTTCAACTTACGTTGATAGCCATCTCATTTCACTCTTAATAAAAAATAAGTAACAAAAATTCTCTCTCCTGTTGTTTTACATTTAGCAAATAGAAATAACTTTGTTAATTCTTTCTGGCCTTAAGTGACAAACATGTTTTTCCTGAAAATATTTAACAGTTCTGACGCTTTCAAAAAATACATTTTTTAAATGTTGTAAACACAAATAAGTCCCGAAGTAGATTGGAGTGTTTGGAATAAATCACTTCTACACTTGAACTGAATGTTTTCTGTGATATATGTTTTCCATACCTGGGAAAATCCAAATAAATGAAAATGATCAATTACTGCAGAGGAGTAGTGACTTACAATGTTACTGCTGTGCCATATTGTGCTGCAAGTTTGCCTTGACTGGGTGAATGAATTAAAACACACGTAGCGCTTACATACTTATTCTTACGAATTAACATTTTAGTGAAAAATGTTTTAAATCATCTGACATTTTACCTCCACATACGTCCGATGTTTATCTTCTAATGTTTATGATTCACATAATTCTCTGTGATGTTGCATGTGACTGTGTGTGTTAATGTGTCTAAAATGCATCTAATGAGTTTATGTGTTCTGCGAGCGAGACAAATGTGAAAAATGAACATGTTTGAGTGCATCTACTCAAACATGCAAGGCCCGCTGGCCCTTGCAGGGTCACTGGGGGACTGGTGTCCAGCAGTCATTGGGCGATTGTGTGGGTATGGCCTGGACATGTAAGACACATACATTTACCTAAACCGACAGAACTGGCAAAGAGAGCATTAACCAGAGAAGCTGCCAAGAGGTTCGGAGTAAATCTCACAGCTCACAAACCGTAGCTCAGGGATAATATGAGGCTGAAATAAAGAGCAAAAAAAGAAAATAATAAGTGAAATGCATGTTAATATGTTTGCATGACATCAAACAAGATTATTTTAATTTCTAACAATGTTTGTAAACATATTTGTAAAGAGCAAGCTATTACCAGTGCTTGAGCAACTTTATGTTTCTAATCACAAAGCTACTGACAGGTAGGCAGTAAATTTTGGCCACAGAGATATATAATACCTGATAGGTTTTAGTCATACCTTGTGTTGTTTTTGGAAATGTTATGCATAGATTTCTGACCTACAACTAGCATATGCACATAGTCACAGAAACACTTGTCATTTTAAAGTGTGCAGAGCAATTGACCCACCGGTGCATTGCAGGATGACATTAAGTGAACTTCTGGTTTATTGGAGAGAATGTGCATGTGTGTGTGATGGCTCAGTTGCTCAATGTTTTAAACACACTTTTGTGGCCTGTGATATGTCGGCACGGTGTTAGGACTCACTTAGAGTCTGTAACATGACAAAACTGAAGAAGAGTGTGTGGTTGTGTGTATCTCCCAAATTTGAGAGGTTTATAAGTGGGACAAGAAACTGAACAACATCAGGGGGTCCATCTCTGATGCAGTGCATTAAGCCTTTGAATCTTTCACCTTTCCTCCTCCTACATTTAGCACATAGGTTTGAAGTGTAGTTCTATATCTGGTAAACGGACCTCCCTGTGACTGTGTTACATCATTCCCATCATATGAGAAGAACTCTAAAACCTGTGTTGATCTGGATGCTTATGCAGACATAACGAGGTCAAGTCTAGAATTAGTTCATATTTCAGGTTGCACAGATGCAATTCATCTTAACACTTCAAGTCAGCTCATATTCGTGGAAACATGCCAGTTAAGCCAACCTGTTGGATGCAGCCCTGGTACATCCACTAGGTGAAAACAAAAGCTGCAGATGTGACTAAAATAGAAATTACAATATGCAGCTGGAATTAGATTAATTTACAAACAGGTGCACACTATTTACTCCAGCGTAAAAGTGACCAAATACAAAGACAGGCCACACTTTTAAGATTTTTTTAAAGCTTTGAAAAGCCTGTATCCTCTAGAGGTGACAAAGTTCAAACAGTACGAAAATCTCTATTTGTAGCACTGTCTTGCTATGGCGCTTCTGCACACCAGTGAGAATGTAGAGCCTGAGCCAAAGCCAGGCCAGTGGGAGAGACAGAAAGTCGAGAGAGAGAGAGAGAGAGAGTGAGTGGTGGGGGTAAACAGCAGGTGAGGGACAGAGGTGAACCCTCTGCAGGGTGGTGAGTGGCGACAGATGGTGCAGATTTTACACTTCTCTGTTTAAGGGTTTTGTTGTGGTGTGGCTACAGGCTGCTGCACGGGGATCCATGGCAATTTGGGAGAAGAGACAGTGAAGGTAGTGATGCTTTGCTTGCCTTGAGTAACAGGATGTCTTTTCTTTATGCACTTGTTTTTGTTTGTTTTTTTCTTCTTTTTTTTTACCTTTCACAATTGTTTTTAGATACTTTAGTTCAGCGTTTTTCTTTAGATTATCAGTATTTAAATGTTTTTGTACCCAAGCGGGTGAAAAAGTGTTACAATCAGTAAGTCCTCTTTAATTTTTTTTTTAATGGTTCTTTTGTAAAATTTCTGTTGACCTCTTCCTTTACTTTGGATTCTCAAAGCATTTAGAAGTTTAACCACTATGTCTTCAATGTAATTAATATGGCAGAAATGTAATCTATGATGATTTTCTTGTTAAAATATGAACGTTAGGACAGTATATTAGTGTAAAAACAGAAGTGATTATATCTCCATCTGTATGTGTCTGTGTGAGATACTGTGATTTTTTTTTAAAAAAGCCATTTATTTGAAAAGTCTTAGTAAAGATTGCATGTATCCACAGAAACAAACATGCTGTCTCTGTCAGTCCCTCAGCGCTCATCGCTCCTCTGTGTTGTTCTAGGTGGAACCATGAGAGTGATCCTGGACCTGCCTTACGTCTACTCCATCATCATCTCCTCAGTGGTGGCCATCATCTACACTCTGCTGGGGGGGCTCTACTCTGTGGCCTACACCGATGTCATCCAGCTAATCCTCATTTTTGTCAGCCTGGTGTGTAAAAACCCTGACCTGAAGGTTTAAACCAGCAGCCTGGGTCTGCACAGCTTTGTCTCTTTTTCTAATGGATAATAAGACCCGGTCAACGACGAGTCCTATCAGATTACTGAGCTGCAGCCGTGTGGAAAGACATAGATGACAACATAACGAGGGACAATATTTGTGTCGCGTTCTGATGGATTGGCTCTTCTGTTAATTTTTCTAATTCATAAACTTAAATGTTAAACTCTTTACAGATAAATAGGAAGAAAATTTTTACAGAAATAGTAAAGAATCTGTTGAAGTCAAACCTGACAATACATAACATAGCTATTCTTTTCTTTAGATTTAAAGTGTTAGAGACTTAACCTTAAAATGTCCTACCTTAGTCTATTGTTAATATTATTTGTGTGTTTGTCTTACAGTGGGTGTGCGTTCCCTTCATGTTGACCAACCCACACTCCCTGGACATTTCGCTCACGGCGTACAACCAGACTTTTCAGGCCCCCTGGGTGGGGGCAGTGGAGCTCAATGAAGCCGGCAAGTGGTTTGACGACTTCATGCTGCTGGTGAGTGGAGACTGGGAGACGGTTCTACATTGTTTCAGTAGGACAGCTGTTACTTCCTGCCACTTCAACAGTTACATGATGTATTGCGAAGTTGTTGAGTTAAAAAATATTTTCGTTAGGTGAGAAAAAAAGCCTAGCATAACAACACTTGGGGGGGTCATGTCTGTCACTATTCTGTATTTCCTCACAAGCTAATTCCTGTCACCATGTGTATATTGTGTGTTTGTGCCAGGCGCTGGGCGGCTTAGCCTATCAGGCGTTTTACCAAAGAATCCTGTCCTCCTCGTCTTACACCCAGGCTCAACTGACCTGCTTCACTTCAGCAGCCTTCTGCCTGGTCTTGGGTATCCCATCTGTCCTGATCGGAGCTGTGGCAGCGTCTACAGGTACAAATCCCTGACTTTCACCTGTGGAAGCATGTGATATAAAACATTTAATTTGTCTACTAAGCTGTTAAGATCTGTATAATACCTTCCTGGCTTTTAGTGCCCCTAAAGCTTTCTGTCTAATAATACCCAGACTGGAACTCAACCACATACGGATTACCCACCCCGTATGAGCGGGACGAAGCAGGATCCATCCTCCCTATTGCACTGCATTTCCTCACACCCACCTATGTGTCTGTCATTGGGATTGGAGCTGTTGCTGCAGCTGTCATGTCCTCCATGGACTCAGCCCTGCTGTCCTCAGCCTCGTTGTTCTCTTCAAACATCTACAAGAACATCATCAGAAAACAGGTGAGGACGTTCAAGCGCTGGAGGTTCTGCGTCGACTAACTTTTAGGAGATATGATTGTAGATTTTCATTCCCACCGTTTTCTGACATCACAACCACAAACCATCCGTGTAGTGAGCACAAAGTAGAGCTTTTCTTTGAAGTGGAGGAAAATTACACAAGGTTTTAAGAAATGTTTCCAAATGAAAAACATGAAAGATTTTCAATATATTTGTATTCAGTCCTCTTTACAACGATATGCAGTAGTAGTTGAAAAATATCTATTTGTTGTGCAAAATTAAACGCTGCTTTTCTGGCTATTAGTATACATTATAGAACCTCACAAAAACCAATGACTTACAAGAAAAAAGAACATACACTTTATTAAAATTGCTATCCAGTATGCTTGCAGTTTGTGCTGCTAAATAGTGCAGCACACAAAAATACCTGCATTCATTCACATTATGAAAAATACACAGATGTATTTTGTTACTCAGTTACAGTTTAGACAGAGAACAACAGAATTGTTGGACTCAAAGAAACATTGAGGTATAATACTATTTCAGCACTCTGGGAATGCTGCATGTAATACTACATTTTAATGTCCTCATATACTGTAACACAATCCCCTGCCCATGTTATTTCTTCCTCAGGCCTCAGACTATGAGATGCAGTGGGTGATCCGGATCTCAGTGGTAGTTGTGGGTCTCGCTGGCACTGGTCTCACCTTCCTGGACAGCAGCGTCCTCGTCTTCTGGCTGGTAGGGGTGGACATGTCCTACACCATCATGTTTCCTCAGCTGGTCTGCGTCCTCTTCTTTAAGGTGTCTAATGGTTACGGAGCCTGTGTTGGCTACGTCTCGGGCTTTGTCATGAGGGTCCTGAGTGGTGAGCCGCTCATAGGCCTCCCGCCCGCCATCAGGTTCCCAGGCTGCCGGTTGGACAAGGAGGGGAAGCTAACCCAGTTCTTCCCCTTCCGCACAACTATCATGCTCTTGTCACTGGTGTCCATTGTGTTCTTTTCATGGTTGGTGTCTGTAATTTTCAGCAAAGGCCTGCTGTCTGATAAGTGGGATGTGTTCGACATTAAACGCAGGGAAGCACAGACAGCGAGGGCTTCAGACGTTAAACTGTCAGACACCAACGAGGATGGCTCTGCAGACAAGCAGCATCTGAACACCACCAGCTGCTAAAGAAGCTGAAGTCTGGCCTTTTTTTCTGGGAGGTGGGATGCTACAGAGGGGAACAATAAAATCAGATTCCATAATATGCAGAATTTCTGTAAGTTTAGACATCATGATGGTTTATGGTGAACACATATGTCATGCATAACTAAAGTGGGAGCACTCCAGATGTTAACATGAGTTTTAACCAGAAAACTATTTGAATTATGGTTGAATGTTAATAAAGACGAAGCTCATAGCCTTGTACCTCCCTAAGGAAAGGAGTTTCACATGTGCACTGACATATTTTTCATGTAAATTATTATTTTTTTTGCATCAGGCAGAACTGCTGGTCAAGCACAATGATACCATTGCCAATAAAGTATCGGTAGTTCTGGCAGTGTGAGAAGGTGCCAAGTCCTGTTGGAAAAATAAATGAGCATTTCCACAAATGTTAACAATACAGAGGAGTACAGTCTTCTAGAATTCCCTGGTACATGTCACTGTTAGACAAGTACGACGTTTCTAATAAAAACCTCATCTCATCCAAGAAGCAAAACATTTTAGTGAAGAAAGAATTTTTTTTCAAAATTGGCATATTTCCATTAAGCATATTTATTTTCAAGAAGTCAAATTACGGTCAATGTAAACACAGCTACTGATTCCAGCCACAGTAAACACATTGTGAACCTGATCCAAAGTGCTGAGAGCGATGCCTTTGCTTCACAATCCTCTCAAGGTTGCAGGTAACCTTGCACTTAATATACCTAACATTTTTTTCCTTCCACTTTATTTTCTATTACTATGCTTATGTACAGCATTCTGAACAGCCAGCTTCGAGAAAGTGTAAGTGACTGTCTTATGTTAAGTTTTTCTTGTAATTCTTTAGACCACAACATACAATTTTTTTATGTATTTTTTTCATTATTATTGTTATGTAATGGTAACATTTTCTGAAAATTTGAAGACTGGATTCAAAGTATCTGAAAACCATAACCATCAAAATTAACATAAATAAATCCTTGTATTAATTCTTTACAACATGAGTTTCAGTTACTGAACTGAATTGCAGGAAAAAAAACAAAACACTTTTTGTAATGTTGAGATGTATCTGGATATGTAGCAAAGATGTAATTGATAGGTCACTTTTGCAAGGAGCTACTATCCTGAGAGATTATATGGTTTTTGATGACTGGACAGTAAACACTTTTGAATATCGCTTGTATTTTGTTTTTCACAAACATGTCATCCTATAAAGATCTGGAGGTTTCTGCAGTTCTGGTTTCTACCTGTTGTTATACTCTTGTAGAATATATTACTTAGAAGTTTTTATCTTAACTTTTTAAGTATAAATACTTCTGCCTTAAGTTTTGAAGAACATTAAAATTAAGAGCATCACTTTCAGAATGACTCTTAACAGTGGGTGTGTGGGTGTTGTCATCTGTGCATTTCGAAACCATTATCACATATTGTTAACATATGTTGTTTTTCTTATTCTGTTATGCATGTTGCCAGTAACAGACAAAACCACAGTTGCTCTAAGAAATTTTCCCATGAAGTACAAACTTGTATCTCTTTGTAAGGTCTGTTATCACAAGAAAAATTTGAGATGTGTAAAAGCAAAAATGCATCAGATTTAGAAACAGATTTATCTTATGACAGATTTAATCTCACATTGTTCCAATCATTAACTTGCAAAAACAAATTGATTCTGTGTATTGTGTCTGTCATATAGTACCAAATGTGTAGATTTGAAGAAGCCCATCAGGCTTTTCTTTCCATCTCAACCTATTTATAGCAGGTGGAAGGAATCAACAGCTTTTCTTACTAGAAGGAAGAAGCCAAGGTTTCAAAGCAATGTATTTCTAATTTCTAACACAAAGCTGAACCCAAGAGTGCAGCGAGTTCCCTACTGAGTCACTTGACACCAGACTGCAAATACCATCTAAAACTGAAGATAGCATTTGTATCATCTGATGAAAGCTAAATAACACTTCCGGTTAATGGAGGAACCCTCATAACTTAAAATAAAACTATGTAAATCCAGCCTCTTAACTCTGTAGAGACAGGTTAAGTGTGCATTACAGTTGCTGAGAAGGATGGAACAGCTACACTGCTGTGCAACACTGGTCACACAGAGAGCTTAATCTCTACCTCTGCCATTTAATAAATCAAGAGGGAACTTACATAGATGGTAGACATGAAGACCAAAGAAACTTTGCTTTGTCTGGTACTTTTCCACTCATGGAGCTGCAAATAGAGCCTGGTGAGGAAAAAGATCATGCATCATCTCACAGTATCTCATCAGATAGTCAGAGGAAGAAAGCAAAACATATATTGTAGTACTCTTTGAGTCACACTGAAGTTATACCTACTACCACTGTAAGCAACATTACTTAGTGGCAGCTCCTAGTTACCATGGGATATATCTGGAGGAAATACTAGAAGCTTTAGCAAGCAAACAGGTAACAAACGTAGACCATTGAGAACTGATGTGATATTAATGCAAAGCAGGAGACATTTGTGAAGTCAAGGGCAAAAGATGTGTGGTTTAAATTTTTACAAATAAAAATTTAAAAGGTGTGGCAAATATTTGTGTTCACTGAGTAAATACTTTGCAGAATCACTTTTAGCTGCAGTTTCATTCCCAACTCAATTTGAAACGTAATCAATTACAAATTTAATGATGGAACTTGACTTAGTGTAATGTTTTGATTGTTGATTCTATATTGCATGACTTTGTGTTTGTTATGATGTAAAGCACTTTGAAATGCCTTGCTGCTGAAATGTGCTATACAAATAAAATTTGATTGATTGATTGATTGATTGATTGAAGACTCTTGTGATATGTCTCTACCAGCTTCATATGGAGAGATGAACTTTTTCCCCTTTGTCTTTTGCAACATGCAATGGCTCAAATTAATTTAGACTTGACGGTGTTGAATCTGTCTGAACTATTATAACAAGGAAATGCTTTCATCTGAAGGTCTCCTTTACAGTTACTATATGACTAGGGTTGTTCTCCCATGACAAGCTAAACATCAGTCTTTATCAACTTCTCAACAAATTTCATCACAGCGCCATGCATCATGCTGTGAGATGTAAAGAAACCTGATGAGTCCGACAACCGTGGCCGGTTAGCTCAGTTGGTTAGAGCGTGGTGCTAATAACGCCAAGGTCGCGGGTTCGATCCCCGTACGGGCCAGCTTTTTCTTGTTTATTTTATTTTTTTTCATTTTAGCCATTAACCTAATCACTTAATTATAAACTATTCGGCAGAAGACGACACTATATCGTATTAAAGAACAATATTCCGCTAGGATTATGAAACGATTACCCCAGGACTAGGCAGGTCCTAACTAAAAAACACGTGGTGACAGATTATCCGGTTGCTAGACATTGAGCAGAAAGTAAAAAATAAACATGCTCAATAAAAACAGAACGTGTTCTAATGTCACTGGGTCAAATACCCATGAGTGACGCAAAATCTTAACACGGGTTCCATGGTGTAATGGTTAGCACTCTGGACTCTGAATCCAGCGATCCGAGTTCAAATCTCGGTGGAACCTGTCTTTTTTTACTTCCCCATCTGGTTTATCTATATAATCGTAAATAATGCTGGTACTCTGTACATTTGTTAACATGCTTTTTTTAAACCCTTACAATGAATAAAAATAATAAAGGTCTGATTTATATGTATGATTAATAAAGCTTTGGACACAGCCCAAATTATGTAAAAAACATATTTATTAGCGCGATGTTAAATTTTCATTGCATTTCAATGTCATTCTACTTATTTTTATTTTACGATGCTGTCAGATCAACTACTAGACGAATCATTTTTTCTTCTGTTTCCTGGATGTTCCTGCCCCCTTCTGGCCAGAACTGGACCCTGTATTCCTGAAAAAAAAAAAAAAAAAAGAAAGAAAGTGAAACCAGCATCGGAAACAATTTGTTTACTTTCTCAGCTCTAACAAGGAAGATTAAGTGCACTTACTTAGGTTTTTTTGTTGTCTCAGGATAAAGGATGACCACTTCCTCCTCCTCTTCATCACTATCTAATATCTCCACAACATCCACTAAAAGAAAAAAAAAATCTATTACATGATCTGAAACATTTACTTGTGACAAAAAAAGTAAGTATTTCATAAACAACTTTTTTATGACTTTCGCACAATAATGGGCAAACCTGTTCTGCTCTTGTCTTCTTGATGCTGCTCCACATCCATCTTTGTCACTTCCTGCACACTGTCCCCTCCACTGCTCTCCCCACCATCATCCTCCTCCTCCTCTTCTTCCTCCAGGCCCCAGGCGTTGCGCAGACCCTCCCCTACCTGTCCGACCCCTGGGACTGGCACCGATGGGGATGGCACCCTGATGAATGGGGTTAAAGAGGCTAACTAAAAAAAATATAAATATATATGACTCTCAGTTTTCCTTTGTTCTTATTTAAGATCAGTTCAGGATACGTTTGAGGTGGGTCTTTGGCTGTCCGGACAATGCTACTGGCTGTTTCACTGACATCGGTCATCTCCACTTCTGTCCGGTCCGTTTTCAGAGCTGTGATTCGCTCCTGAGGCATGGACTCCGCAAAACCACACCTCCCACCTGATTTCCTGGGGAATTACAAAAACACAAGATACTGATACAATTACCTCCAAGGACTTTCCAGAGCTGGGACCAAGTCACCGTTTTGCGAATCACATTTAAGTTTCAGGTCTTTCTACCTTTGTCTCAAGTCAAATCCAAAGTCAAGATATGGAAGCTGTGAGTCGCGGCCACGTCGTATAAAACACTTCATTTGACAAAATATGCAAAGCAAAATATGCAAAGTAATAAATCAACAATTGAAAGAATTTCTAAATTATTTGATCCAGATCATACTCACAGCATAGTGACTGCATGCCCACACATAATAAACAGAGGAAATCGTTCAATTTGAAGGAAATACTGAAAATCATTACCAAGTAACTTAAATATTGAAAATCTAGCAAACAAATCTTTTTGGTAAATATCTAAGGAGGAATCTGCAACCATTTTCCCATGTGACCAAGTGAGCTTCCTGACTATTATTTAATTTGTTACCAAAAAAGAAAAAAAATAGCAATATGTTAGTCACCATATCAGCTTTAAATAATTGTTTTAAGTGCCGAGAGGAAGTTATATGTTGTTGCTTCTATTTAAAGTTTTCAGGCAACATGCTTTACCCGGTTAACTTAATTTTTTTTTAGATTGCTTTGTAGAAATGAAATTCTATTTAATTTTTCTTTGTTGTGTTAAATCTGTGAATTATGAGAAGTTACTATGAACTGGCTGGAATTTAATGTTAGCTTAAAGAAATAATTAAGTAAAATTCAGAGCAACCCCTTGAAACCAAAAGAAAATCTAATAATTTGTCCCAACACCTAACTTGAGTCCACATCTCTCAAACTAAATATATCACAACCCAACGGCTCACCTGGCAGTCTTGTCGTTTAGCAGAGCTTTGTTGATGAGCTCTGTGATCTCAGACACCTTGACGCTGGCTATTTTACTGCATCTCATCACCTTCAGCAACAGAGGAAAAAAATTGCGTTAAAACAACATGGAAAACGCCATGCAAACACAGGCGCATAATGCAGAAATAATCGCAGATTTTCTACTTAATTTGATCGTTTTCTTAACAATCCTGAATGAAACTGGTTGGATGAGCACTGTGCAAACCCTTCGAAGCATTAAAAGTAAACGACAAAAGTTCAGACTGGAAGACGAGGAAGGAGAACGGCAGCGTTCTAGTCTGCTCGCCTGATCTTTCAGTAGCATGATGCCCCCGCTGGACTGAATGGAGCAGATCTCTCTGTGTTTGTTCATGGCGATCATCAGAAGGCCGTCCATCACTCGCTCCTCCCGCTCACACGGGTCAACCAGCAGGAAGGTTCTGCAGAGAGGACAGCATTCACATGGCGGGACTCCAATTTAACCCCTATGTGTTGTGTAATAAAGCGGCAACACCCTCAGAAAGATCAGTTATTACAGATCAATAATAGTCGCTTTAGCAGCAATCTGTGAAAGTCACTCAAAATTACATATAGATGGAGAATGTTTAGAATCATTTCCAGCTGGAGAACACCAAAATATATGTCTGTTTAATTCTACTATTAAAATTTCAACAAAGTTTAACAGATTCTATTCTAAATTTAAGTTACTTAGAAATGAATTTGCCATACACAACCCCCCCCCCCCCCAACATAATTCAATGTAGACTAAAGAAATGTGCCTTTTTTGAAACATAAAAACTGCTGATTTAAACTTCAAATCCATAATAAATTTCATTATTATTCGATAGTCCAAATCAGTATTTTGGCGAATCTCTGTGAAGAAGCAAGCTAACTGTGTAGGGATTTATTTCTGATATTCTAAATACAGAAATAGAGACAAAAGCGAGTCCTCACCCCTGCTGGAAGAAGGCGAAGCTGACGCTGATGGGCATGTGGTAGATACTTAGAGGAATGGGGTCTCTCTCCTCTGGACTGTACTGCAGACAGAAAAAAAAAAAAAACCCTGTGATGAAGACATCTGACTATAAAGCCTTTCCTCGTTGGACCTGGCTGACTCACCACCGTGACGTCCTCTCCCTGGATGCTGACGTCGGGTCGTCTGAAGTGGCACAGAGCACCGATGGCGGCCACACTGGCGGCATCCATCAGGTTCCCGTCGTTATTCAGCGTGTGAACGTCTACTCTGATCTGCCACACCTGAATCATGGTCACACAGAATACACGGCTCTTTCTAGTTTTTTTGTGGGACTCGGGTCAAACATTTCAACAGCTCCGCCCGGCCAGGTGGTCTGTGACTGTGTACAACTGGACCTTATAAGTTCCCTTCAGAATAAAAGCCAAGGTCTTATTCTGAAGGGAACGCATACAAAGCATACAGAGTCACATGTTGTGGAGGACACAGCGCTCGAAAGCCAGTGTGTCCAACGGCAGTCTTTAAGGACCGGTGTCCCGCAGGCAGGTTTTAGATGCGCCCTTGTGCCAACACAGCTGATTTAAACGACTAGATGACCTCCTAAAGATAATCTTCGAGTTCTCCAGTGGCCTGGTAATAAACCAATTGCTTGACTCAGGTGTGTTGACACAGAGCGACATCTAAAATACGTAGCACACGAGCCCTTGAGACCCAACTGTGGTCATCGCTGCTTTCAAGGTTTCAAAAACCACACAATGGAGACAGTGCCACCATGTGGGTAAACTTGAATATTGCCATTAAGAAGGTAAAATTTAAAGAAGGCTCATTTAATGTCTGCTTTAACATTTCACACAGTTGTACTTATATCTCTTCACACAATCCCTAGTGCTCTCTACACTCTCTAAATGTTTCTGTATATCTCACAAAATTTCAAAGAGTTCATGGTGTTCTGTATTCATACAAGTTGGGAAACTTGTCTTTTGAAGAAGATGATGCCCATCTGTGTCTCGGTCTCTTTCGGTCTCTGGAAATTGTTCCAGTTGGTTTTTAGTACATTTTTTATCAAAGATGTCAATAACTGGGCTGTCAACTGAGAACTGAGCGAAGTGAATATGAAAATAGCTTCACCAAAATAAAAAAAAAATAAAAAAATGCTCCTGCCTCCTCAGCTGGGATGTGAGCAGTTTAACTGCAAATGTTGTATTTCAGCTTAGGAAATGTGTGTCTCGCCGTGTGCATCACCTTTTCTCCAGACACCACACACAGGGACTCTGTATCAATGCACTTGGAGTTCCTCAGGCATCTCTCCAGCTGTCTGTTCAGCTTCACCGACAGCTCCGACTGTCTGCAGGGAGGACAAAATCCCACAAATGATTTTCTGCTCCAACAGGCCGACTAAACTCGTTAAGGCGTAATGGAACGCAGAGGGTAAACAAGAGGGGATGAAAAGCTACGCCGTGAGCCCGATCTGTTCGTGGAATAAACCGAATCCTCGGGCTGGCCTCACCTTCCCTGCTCAAAAGCCGGGGAGGCCATCGGCGACAGCTCCAGGTTGAAGAACATGATTCCCTCGTTCGGACGATTTTCCTTCGGCACCACCAGTTCACATGACACCTGGGCCAAGACCCTGAGAATCAGAGACACATAACTCAATCACAAACCAAGTCAATAATGTGTAAAACCACCTTTTGCTGAAATTATAGCTGAAAGTCTGCCGGGGTGTGTCTCTACCAGCTTGGCACATCTAGAGGCAGAAACCTAATCTTTGTAACGTAAACACAGAACTATATAAAGGAAACAATTTCCAGTTGCAGTGACAAAAGGGGGAATATTAAGCTTGAAGAAAATATAGAAAAGATTATTTCAGCTGTAGTTAAAAAAAAGTATAAGAGAAAACATACATGATATGATTGTAAATAGAAGGTAACCATAGTTTCCAACAAGAGCCAAAGGAATCAAGCTGAAATAGATACAGTAATAGACATCCTGATTCTTACAAGATTATTTTTTTAAATTTAGACAATTTGGATTGTATTTTTGCTTTTGCCAGCTGCAGTTCACCATGATGGATTGGCTCCAAAGATAGTGGGAAAGTCTGGACCGAACAGATCACATGTTAGTATCGGCATTTTCCTGAACTCAAACTGGTTTGCATTGGTTCCTGGTTCTAGTACTGATCACACACTCACCTGGTTTGTCCCAGATCCACAAAGCAGCATCCATAGTCAGTCCCAAAAGTGATTTTTACTTTCCTGTAATCATACGTCTGTCGCCCATCCAGGCGCTAGAGGAAGAGACAGCAGGAAGATTTAAATTGTACGTGTTAAAGCACTGGTATCTATTCTGGCATACTGTTCCAGGCAATATGAGGTTTACTGTCAAGACGCATCGTTACAATAAATTATACACTATTGTGCTAGTATATTTAACCTTCAATCCAGAACCAAACAAATGCCTCTTTTTGGGCAGAACAGTTTACTCCTGCTGTCTGTCTTCTCCCCTTCCTAAAATATCATATTTAGTGAGCGAGACAAATATGAAAGGGAATTTCTTGACAAGGGGACTTAAGGATATACAAATAGAAATCAATATAGAAACCAAAATAGAAATAGAAATCAAAACTATATGCACGGATTAGTTTCGATGTTTGTTTTAATGATAAGACCAAACAATTCTATCTTCAGAAAACACTAAGATCACACACTGCCTACTACTCCTGAAAAATTATATTCTGGTTAGGGTATATTTTTGTACCATTTCCACAACTAATCATTAATAACTACTTTACTTTTTGAGATAAGTAAAAAAAGAAAATTACCTATTCAGCCATTCTCACAAACCACCCAAGTAAATACACTTATATGGATGTTTTTCAATTTGATTCCAGTGTTGACTGCAAAATGAAGGCGGTAATTTGCGTTCATGCTGTTTTCATGGATAAACGAAATAAAAAGATTACAATAAACACCTTTTTCTCCTCGATGGCCTTCAGGATGAAGTCCCGCTCACAGTTGGAAAGTGGTGTGTCCTTCATGCTGACTGTTTCTCTAGTTATATTCTTTTATATCACTTCTCAGGAAACCATGCGGAGTCTGTGTTTACAAGTTGCGAGCATGCGCGAGAATGCCCGATTTACGGCACTGAAGCTGGACAGACTAAACACAAAATATATCAACTGAACTAAACGTTTGATTCTTGGCGTTAGTGTTACACTTCCAATTGAGTCAGCTATTAAGCCGAACATATCCCACATTCACCAACCCAAAGCCCAAATAAAGCTGATTTCATTTTACGACATATGCTGCTTTCAATGTAAGCAGGAAATGTGGGACGTCCAATCTCTACAATAGTCTCTCGAAATGCAGGGCAAAGGGTTTTTATTTTTGGGAGAAAATCTAATCAAGATAAAGAGTAGATTAAAAACTAAAGACACCAAATAAGCTTATTTTATTCTATTCATATTCACATGTCTGTACGGACCCTGACCTTACAGTTTTCCAGAGGATTTTATTTATGTAACTTTACGCATACTAAATCATTACACATAAAATAAGCATCTAAATTTAAGGGATAGACCAAGGCTGTGTACATTCACAGAAAAAAATGTAGCAACAAAACAAATGCTACAAAACACCGAGCTTTTGCTCTTTTGGTGTGATAATATCTTAGATTTGCCGCGCTTACTATCAACAGGCGCTGTTTTCGCTTCTCCGTGAACGCATCACTTCAGTTAGCCTGGCATCACCGTTATTCGGACCAAGCTGTCACTCACGCTCCCTCAGATATCTTCTTCCCCCCGTAACTGTTCCTCGCCAAACCTGAAGCAGGATAACAACGCAAAATTCTGACACGTAGAGGCAGACTTCAAAGATTTTTTTTTTCTCTCTGCGGTTACAACACCTCCTAAGGTAAGTGTTTGGTCTGAATGAGCCTCTACATCCCTTATAATGCGACATTAATGCTAAGTTAGCCAGCTAGTGGCTACTATTCATTCATTTTTTTTCACTGCAAAAACAAACCCGTTTTGCTTCTAATTAAAATATCGCAGCTTTCTTATTGGACGCCAGCGCGTGTTTGTTTATGGTGCTGCCTGTCTGAGCTCATTAGTTTGATCTGCTAAGCCTATGTTTTGCTAAGGTCTGCTGTCTGTTGAGTGGCGCTCCGCGCTGTTAGCATCAGGCAGCGGAGCAGGTGCTGCGGACACAGCCGCTCATCCTAAAACCGTTTGGGCCACTGCGGTCCTCTGTGGCCGCCATGTTGGCTCCACAGCCACGTTCCGTTGTCTGTGTTTTTATCGCTTGCCAGTGGTGCTGTAACTGTAAAAGAATCTGCAAAGCGTTTTAGAACGAACGAATAAACATGGACGACTGTTTATCATCAGCGACGTTGGACATATGTTGGGATTGTTCTAGTAAAATCAGCTGGAAGGATGATCTGTCTTTTTGTGTGCTCCATAAGGTTAACACACCTGTAGATCATCTGATTAAATTGATGTCCTAAATTAAATCAGTGCAGCTTTCATGCATGATATTTCAGATTTTGGTCTAAACAAAAGTCTTAAATCATCTCCCTCGACTTTATATTTTGTCTTGTAGTTTTTACGTTTTCTCTCTAGACTTTCAAACTTCTTTTCAGCTGTTGACTGTTTTTTGGTCAGATTTCCAGTACAGCCGTTTCCCATTTGTTTTTTCTGTTTAAGCCACTTTCTACTTCACTATAAAACCTCAAACTTGGACAAAGGAAAAGACAAAAAAAAAGTTGCCCTGCTTTTCAGAGAGTATAACAAGATTGCGTATTTCTTTGTGTTTTTGGCTACAATGAGAATAAATGTTGTTTTTCTGTTTTAGATAAAAAGCTATTACACATCTTAATGTAAATACAGTAAAGCCTTAGTTTGCCAATATGCTAAAGATATTTGAAATGTAGTTTGAAAACCTAAAAAAAAAAAAAGCTGAATTTGCCATGAGAAGAAATAATTTGTGAATAGAAAACAGGATATAATGAGTGTACTGTATCCCCCAATTTAATAATTAAAAGTTAAGAACTGCTTGTCATATTGGTTGATCTCTACATGTCAGAAAAATACTAAGACCTAAATCATCACATCTTTTCCAACTCTCATTTTTCTTCAGTTTATCCTGAACTCAAGTTTAATTTTACAGTTATGTATATATATTTTTTTTACTTTATTCCCTATTCACCTACATTCTAGTTGCATAAAATCCAGTCTCAATATTGGGTTTCCTTATAGGTCTTATGGTTTTTATGAACGTCCTCTGTGTTCTGTGCAACACTTCGGTGCAAACTGAGCCGATGGAGGTGAGTTCTCAACAGGCGCCTCATTTGTGGAAAAAACAGATAAGCATCACAGTGAAAAATATGGTATAGCAGGGGAAGCGTGGTGCTTTGCCTGCATCTACAGTGAGGTTTTTAATTTCCTGCTCCACAACAAAACAGAGCCAGGCTGAGCTGATCCAGATGACGCTACTGATATGCTATTATAGGTCTTTCGGAGGCAATATTGAGCAGATTTTTCTGATTGTGTTTCAATGCATGTAGCTCTGCAGTTATACAGTCATGAAACCAGAAGTGTAGATGAGGTAAACTGCAGTTGGCCAGAGAATTTTTATTGTTTCTTAGAGAGTTTCGTTCTTTAGCTTGTGGTCGGTTTTTTACAGAAGTGTTGACTCTTGTACGGATCTTTCAAAGTAATAATTAAGGTGCATTATAAAGATGTGAGACTTGACCTCTGTATCTCATCCACTCACTCTTCCATCATTTTATGTGCCTGTGTTCTCTATTTTTATCACCGACATGACATGAACAACTCTCCATAAATAAAATCTGTCATTCATCATTCCACATCTCCAGCCCCTTTGTTCTCCCTGTTTAGGTGCTTGAAATCCTTGAAAGCGCTTGAATTGCATAATACTTGTTTTCAAGGTTTGGAAAGAGCTTAATAAAGTCCTTGAAAGTGCTTGATATTCAAAGTGTCCAGTTTTGTAATAAAGTGCAATCTAACATTTGATCCAAAGCCTAAATTTGGAAAACATTATTGACATTTGAAACCAGATATTGTCATACACCTAATAAAAAGGAAGACACTTTTTTTTTTCTCACTGTTATGTCAGACTAAACTTTTGTTGTTTTAGGTTACTTAGAATTACCAAATTATCACTACTTGCTAAATGCCAGAAAGCCTAGTGAGAACATTTTTTATTTAATTTTATTTTTGAATATTTATTATTCCCAATGGCTCAATGACTTATTGATATGTTTAATTGAAATAAAAGACCATTGTATGTTATCAAAATTGAAGGATTCTTGTTTTTTTTTTATTAGTGTTTTGTTTTTGGACCAGTCAGGTGTGTAGGGTGTGTGTGAGAGAAACATTTCAAAACATACAATTTTGTTATAGTATTTTAGTTTATCTTGGCAGTGCTGTACGATGTACGATTATTAATAACAGTAAAATATGACATCATAATATTGAGTTGAAACTGTCTTTTTTTTTTTTTTTAGATAATTTGTATTGTTTTCAACTCCAAGGTGTAATGCTGGAAAAAATTTAAAATGCTTGATAAGTGTTAGAAATTTACTATGGAAAAAGTGTCCGATCTCTGCCTGTCGCGCTTCGTTCACCTTAATTTTTCCTCTCCTCTCTCCCCTTCAACCATTCTTCTCTCCTCCTGTCCGCCTCAGATGAAATTAGGTGGAGGCTGGGTGTGGCGGCTGATGTTCCTGTCCTCGCTGGCCGTGGCGGCCATGGCGTCCAGCGACGAACCTTCTGAGGCGGACGTTCTGGACGGCGATGGCGACATGCTCCTAGACGAGGAGGAAATGCAGGTTTTGATGGCGGATGATGACAAAGAGGAGGAGGAGGCGATGGTGACGGATGAAGAGCAGTTTGATGAGGATAAAGATGGAGATGAAAAGTCTGAAACTGACGCCAATGTCACCTTCCAGGTCGGGAACAGATCCAACATTAAGTGCATATCTGGATTTTAAACCTTTGATCTTAAATTATAACATTATAATCTATTAATCCCAGGTAACATACAAGACTCCCGTTCCCACTGGAGATGTATACTTTGCAGAAACCTTTGACGATGGATCACTGGACAGGTAAAATTAGGTTTTAATGGAAACTCTGGTAGATCAGCCCTGTAAGGTTTTCCATACCTGAAATATTTTTTGGATGTTGATCTGGGCAGATGGCAGCCATCAAAAACAACGAAGGAGGATGCAGATGATGAAATCGCCAAATATGATGGTTTGTGGCCTTTTATCTGCTAATCCTACTGTTTTATTTGTATACACCACAGATTTATACACAACTCTCAAAGCCATTTAGACATTTAGCACAGTCAAAGCCATTCTTATTTCTGACTAAATCTTATTTGTCCTCTCCTGTCTGTCTGCAGGAAAGTGGATGGTGGAGCCACTGAAGGAGAACAAGGTTCCCGGAGACCAAGGCCTGGTGCTCAAGTCCCGTGCCAAACACCACGCCATAGCAGCCATGCTGGACAAACCCTTTGTCTTCCAGGATGAACCTTTGGTTGTCCAGTGAGTTCACATGAGAACAAGATGCAAGTTCTAATGAAAAAAAACAAACAAACATAAATGTCAAAGTTGAGGTTTTTTTTGTTTTTTTTAATTGCAGGTATGAGGTGAATTTCCAAGATGGTATTGACTGTGGTGGAGCGTACATCAAGCTGCTGTCTGACTCTGGCAGCCTCAGTCTGGTTGGTATTTGTGTTTTATATTCCTTAAAGTTTATGTTTGCTGATATTTTTTTTTCTAATTGGTGCAATTATTAAGTTCTAGGAAATGTTCTTCATATGAGGTTTCAGACTTATATTTTGCAACAATCTGCAGTAACATTAAGTAGCAAGTGACGACACAACCGTCTCCATTTACTTTTTTTTTTTTTTTTTTTTGTCAGGACAAAAAAGAGCAAGTAGCATCAACCTAACTGGTGATTTTGTGGTTTCAGTGAAATGTTGCCAAATCAGTAAAGTTATTGATCGTATTGATTTCCTTCTTGTTTTCGCATGCAGGAACAGTTCCATGACCGTACACCTTACACCATCATGTTTGGCCCTGACAAATGTGGAGAAGACTACAAACTGCACTTCATCTTCCGTCACAAAAACCCCCTGAACAAAGACATGGAGGAGAAACACGCCAAGAGGGCCGACGTGGACCTGAAGAAGTTCTACACCGACAAGAAGACTCACCTCTACACTCTGGGTGTGTGGCTGATTGATGAGCTGCGTTTTATGTTTTGATCCAGTGGGGATTTTTTGTGTGTGTGCTCTCCTTACTTTTGTCTGCTTTCAGTCCTGAACCCAGACAACAGCTACGAGATGTTCATCGATCAGTCGAGCGTGAGCCGTGGCAACCTGCTGTACGACATGGTGCCTCCTGTCAACCCGCCAAAGGAGATCGACGATCCAAATGACTCCAAGCCGGACGACTGGGACGAGAGAGCCAAGATCCCTGACCCCGAGGCTGTGAAGCCTGATGACTGGTGATTAATTTTTGTCTCTAATATCAACAGGCAGAAGTTTCACCAAATGTTCTGGCCACGTTTAAAATTTTTAGCTCAAATACTGTTATAAAAACTTGATGCAATATGCAACCTCAAAACTACATCCAGAATACAGATTGTTTTAATTTATTAAAAATGATTGGGGCGTGCTGTGGTGGCGTAGGGGTTAGCGCGACCCACATTTGGAGGCCTTGAGTCCTCGACGCGGCCGTCGCAGGTTCGACTCCCGGACTCGACGACATTTGCCGCATGTCTTCCCCTCTCTCCTTACCCCCTTCCTGTCAGCCTACTGTCAAATAAGGGACACTAGAGCCCACAAAAAAAACCCTGGTGGGGGAAAAAAAAAAAAAAAAGACACGAAGATTAAAACGGTTCCTTGACAAACCGTTACATACCTTTTAGAATTTTACATTAACATCTAAGAAACACTTGGATTTCTTTTTGTTTCCCGAATGTTGTTGAACCCATTTGCAGTATATCAAATTATGTCACATAATCAAAGTTGAAGATCTTTAAAAATCTAAGAAAGGAAAAGAAAAATCAATAAAAGTAGATTTATATAAAACCTTTCAGACATAAATCAAAAAGTGCTTAGACAAATTTTAAAAAAATAAGTCAGTCAACACTACATACAAAAAGTTAAGGAACGTATTTTTTTCATAAATGGTTTTTCTTGTTTGAAAACAGAGTCCACGGTTCTCAGTATGGGAATAGTTAAGGCTATTAATGAAAACACATTCAGTTTCCAGCCTTGTACGGTGTTCAGTCATCAGATCCTGAACACCAGACCTTCAGGACCAGCTAATGAAATATTCATGTAAAAGTCTTAAGAGATAAAAAGTTGGACTTTGTCATCTAAAAAAAGAACAAGAGTCAAAGTAAAAGAGCCCAGAGGACAAGAACTTTTTATGACAAGAGGTAAACATTTCTGGAACTCAAACAGTTCTTTCTTCAACAAGCTAGAGAAATTATTCAGCCATAAACCTTTCTACACATCATCTATAAAGCTGTGATTATAAAAGGTCTTTAAAACACTCTGGACGTTCTGAGCCTCAAATACAATCTAATTTCATTTATGTTTGTCTTCCAGGGACGAGGAGGCTCCTGCAAAGATTGAGGATCCTGATGCCTTGAAGCCAGAAGGATGGCTGGATGACGAGCCAGAGTTCGTTTCTGACCCAAATGCAGAGAAACCAGAGGACTGGTGGGTCCTTGAACTGACCGGCTCCAACAACATGTGTTTAATAAAGCAGAGTGATGTGTTGGTCTGATTGCTGTTTGCTGGGTGGGGGGGCAGGGACGAGGAGATGGACGGGGAGTGGGAGGCCCCGCAGGTTCCTAACCCATCCTGTGAGACGGCTCCTGGCTGTGGCGAGTGGAAGCGGCCGATGATCAACAACCCTCAGTATAAGGGCAAGTGGAAAGCCCCTCTGATTGACAACCCCAACTATCAGGTAACGGGAACTCTTCTCATGAACTGTCCGTATTATTGTGACGTTCCTGTCATGAAACCACGTCTGCTCTGCAGGGAGTCTGGAAGCCGCGCAAAATGATGAACCCAGAATATTTCGAGGACCTGCAGCCGTTCAGGATGACTCCGTTTAAGGCTTTGGGGCTGGAGCTGTGGTCCATGACCTCAGACATTTACTTCGACAACTTCATCATCACGTCTCACAAGGAGGTGGCTGACCGCTGGGCCTCAGACAGCTGGGGGCTGAAGAAACTGGTGGCCAGCGCCAACGAGGTCAGTCGAGGACGGTTGGGCCGATCGTGTACTGTCCTGTTTCTGCGAGGCTCATCTTTGGTCTCTTGTTTTTAATCCTAACAGCCGGGGATATTTTCTCAGCTGATGATGGCAGCGGAGGAGAGACCCTGGCTTTGGATAATCTACGTCCTGACAGTCGGTCTGCCCGTCGGACTGGCGGTGCTCTTCTGCTGGCCAAAGGTGGCAAGAATCTCCTGATCTTTACCAACACGAATCCATCTCACAGGTCCTACTTGACTCGGCTGTTATCATTTCCAGAAACCGGTAGACGACTACGTGTACAGACGGGTCGATCAACCGCAGACTCACATAGAAGAGGAAGAAGAGGAGGAAGAGGAAGGAGAAGCAGATGAGGAAGAGAAGGAAGCTGGAGCTGGAGCTGGAGCTGGAGCTGGAGCTGGAGCTGGAGCTGGAGCTGGAGCTGGAGCTGGAGCTGGAGCTGGAG
>CAEGAG010219954.1:0-88167 GCA_903067065.1 Brachyrhaphis terrabensis
ATTAATATGGCAAAAATTGGTCGGGACTATTTTATATCCCTTGAATATTGGTCGTGACATGTCACGACCGTCCATACCCAAACCTACGCCCACGATTTTACCGCAGTTGCGAAGAATTTTCCACTCGCGTGCTTTTATTTTGAAGGCGCACCACAGCGCCTTCAGCAGAGCGCTTCCTCCCTCCTCCCCTCTCTGAACGGCTCAGACTGCAGGAGGAGGCAGAAACTCCGTATAAATGAGGTAAAAGGTATAATATCTTGCTGTCAGTTTACTTTCACATATATAACAAAAATATTTTTGGTTAAGCCGTTTTAATTCTGGAATAGTCACATGTCCAAAATGTTACTTCAGGGGTGTTGGAATATTTTTACTTTAATAGACACGTGATTCACATGAATGCATTAAAAATGTTTGATTATAAAATAAATATTTGAATAAACATAACGAGTATTGCAACTAACAATATTAAGGAATAATCCATATTCTTTAATATGGATTAAAATCCTATTTGAAAAATTCACAATTTGCACGATTTTGTGCTCCTATTGTTTCTAAAAACAGCCCAAGTACTTATAAAACCCCAGCCATTTTTTGGTAATAGGTTAGTGTTTTTTTGGTGTCAGGAAATTTACCCATTTCAAAAACCTCTGGAATGTGACGTCACAAATCAACAGGCATGGCAACCCCAGCAGAACTCAGCCCGCCACCTAGCAACCCAAGCTGAGCTACAGGCATTTTTTTTTTATCTGGTATGTGCTTTACAATGGCTGCTGGGAAAGAAATAGAGGGTTTTGTTATTGACTTACTAATCAGAAACCACTTGCTGCATTCTTGTTGGTTGTGCAGGAGGCTCTACTTTTTCTTTTCAAAGATGGGCTGTTGCGCAATTGCACACCTGTTTGCAGTCATTTTCAGGTGTCAGAGAAAACGTTGGGCCAGCAGCAGCTTATTTGGATTTAAAGGAACAAGTGGTCACAAAACAGTTAATTCTGCAAGGAGGTCAAAATAGTCCAAACTGAGTTGACTAAAGTCTCATTATCTAAGAATAATTTTGTGCAAAACATGTAGTAAACATGTTTTGATAGCCTACCTGTTCAAGGAAGCATAATAAATCACCTGTAAAGAAAGTCCAATTGTAAATTATTTGTGTTGAGTAAATACCCATTTTTTTGGTTGTCAAACCAAATGTTGTTAAAGTTATGAGAAAACATGTTTGACTTGGAAACTTTTTTATTATTTTTTTCCCCCCAATAAATCTTTTGCTCTTAACATCAAATATTCCAACTGTTGCAAACTTGCAAATTATTCTGAAGGACAGATTACACTGTGCTTCTCAAGATAAACAAGAAATGCAAAAGAAAATAAATAAATTAATAATAATAATAATATAAAATAAAAATAATATTAAATGAAAAACTGCAAAAATACCAAAAGCAAGTAGCCAATGAAACACTGCAATTAAAAGAAAATAAGATCATTACTTCTTTGAATGTAGGTTCTCTAATCCAAACATAAACCAAACAACGTCTGGAAAAGTATGAATTTTTATCAGAAAGAAAAGGCTAAGGGGCTGAAGAAGAAGAAATCTGCGGCTGCACCTTCATTAGCCAACAAAAAATATTCCCTTTGTAGCTGGAAAAGGACAGATTTATGAGTTCTGCATCCCAAAATATAAACTGGAAAGCCTCTTGAATGTATAAATTCAACAGTAAAAGTCAGACGTCTGAGCTAAAACTCTAGTGTGAGTGGAACATAAAGAAAATCACAGGAATAAACTGTTTTTTTCTCACTTTTAGTTGCTTATATTTTATTAAACAAATGACAAATGTGGAGTCGTGTACAACATTTACTAGTAATTATGTTCCTTTGGTGTTTAAATCAATAGAATGCAAAGAAAATTATTGTTATAAGGTCAGTTAGCAATAGAAGTAGCAAATCTTGTCAGTCTTCCATCTTGCAATTAAAGCAAGTTGAGACTGGTGACGTTATTTCCATCCAAACTCAACTTTAAATCGAAAAGGAGAGGATTTAAGGGGAATCATCAGTAATGAGCCTTACAGATGAAATTGAAGAACCTTTTATCAACTGTGACAATTGAAAAGCCTCTAACTGGGATCTCCTTTTGGTTATTGTTCTGTCACAAAACTTCAGATTTCAATTTTAACATGACTTTGATAATGACTAACACAGTCCGATCTGTGTCGATGTGGTGATTCACTGATTTCCTCATTTGTTTGTTCCAACAATAGCTTGATAGAGCCTTTGTTGTCTTTCACTAGAGGAAGTTGGTTTTGTTTGCATATAAATTAATGCTGCTGTGTGAAAACCTGATGCATTGCATTCCCAAAATGGTTCTACTTTAATTTACTTTAATTAGCCAAGTTTGCGTTTCTCTCCAGGGATGTAAGTTGATCAAGTTCAGCATGCTTCAGGCTCATGGTAAATGTCTCTCAATGGCATAAAGCAACAAGGACAGACAATTTCTCAATTAAAGCAATAATCCTTTAGATCCAACATCGACATTGTGGTTTTAAATACCCTGGCTGGATATGATCAGGAGTCGTAGCATTAATTTTCATAGCTAGACTGACAACATGCTGCTCCATGTTGTCATGTCTCCAGGCTTGTGTAGTGTTTTTGTTCTTTTCTCATACCTCCTTTAGCCTTGTATAAATAACCTGAAGCTGTTCATTTCCTCCAGCAGCAGAACATAACAGTAACTTGGCAGTAGTTTAAATTACGGTAAGTGTAAAATTCGAAGATTGCGCTAACGCTCTTCTTCATCTCATTCTGTGGTTAAAATTATTTGCCATATTGTGAAATTAAAAATTGTAAGAACTGTTTAGTATTTTTCAATATAAGAATAAGTTTGAAAAACAACAACAACATAATTTTCTGTCATCTTCAATGAAAAAATGCTATTAATCATGTCCAGAGTGCATCTGATTCTGTTTTCTGTCTGTAAATGTAACCATGCAGGCATTTGGAAGAGTCTCTCTGTTATGTTGACCCAATGGCCAGTTGGTGTCACTCCTCACTTACATAAATGAAGCCAGTCCACCTCAACGTTACACACAGTCTGCTGTTCAGTAAAACTCAATGACTAATCTCTGTTTGGACTGTATTGACTACGTTTCTGTAATCTTATCAAAAACGTTCAGCTTTATCCTGAAACTCTATGTAGAATCAATCAATCTAATTGTAGATTTTCAAGATCTGTTTCTTATTTTAGAAAAATGTATCCCTAGTGGTCACTACATACAGTGCCCCACTGATAGCTACAGCAACTATTGAAATCGGTAAACTCTTTTCTGCGAATTACCTGTAATGAGTGGATTTCACACTTCAATTATTTGGATTATTTGCTGGATGAAACAAATGTTTTGTTTTTTTTAAAGAGTGCATGCCCAAAAAACCCAACATAACAAAGAGTATTTAAGTCTATATTATTCAAACCCCTCATTATTATATTGATTTTTTTAATGACTGTTTTACTCTTGCTTTTGCTGCAATAGTTTCAAATGAAACTGCATGTTGGCAGGCTTTTTAAGCAGACTGAAAACAGTCCTGGAATGGCATTTGTTGCACTTTTGGCTGACCTTGTGGCACAAGCCACAGGCAGGTGACATAAATACCTGTCAAAAGGAGGAAGAAACTGCTAATTACACAGAGAAAAACACAGAGAGAGAGAGGCAGGACGCTATGTGTGTGTGTGTGTGGGGCTGTGCGTGCGTGTGTGGGGGTGTGCGGGTGCGTGCAGAGGGGTGTGTGTGTGTGTGTGTTTGGAGAATCAAGGGAAAGCAACAGAGAGAGACAGCAGAAGAAAAGCTTGTTTTACTTGTTCTGGCACATCTCAAGAAGGTAGGACGTCCTCTTATAAACAACCAAAACTCTGTGCTCATACAGCTCAGCTGGAGGAGTGGTGACTGTCACTTGGACTTACAAGCTCACATCTCACCAAAAGGTACAGATGAATCTTGATTTTACCTAAATTTCTTTCTTTTCTTTTTTTTTTTTGATGAGGAGAGAAAATGGTGAAGGGAATGAGAAATGAATACTGAGATGCACCTGTCGATCACCAGCTGTGTTTGCCAGTAACAGATTACAGGTCTTCCTGGAAATCAGAACGCCAGCTTATGACATAAGAATAATTTCTTTATTTCATGATAAATAACAGCTTAGGGGGAAAGAAAGATGAAGAAACCCAAAGTGATACCCTGAAACCACTCATCTTTTTTTATTCAATGAGTAACAGTTTCTCTTTAGATTCTGATGGTTGTGTCACCTGCATGCCTACTGGTCATGGTGGTTTTTCCTGAATTTACTTATCTGTCATTTTTATGAGAATGACACCCAGGAGAAAACTTTCCAAACAGAACTTCTTTGTTAGGCAATAACCTAAGATAAGGAGGTCAGCCAAACAATATTCAAGCTTTTTATACCATTTTAAAAAATATTTCAGACAAAATCATCAAAGTGTTAAAATGTCAAAATTGACATTAAAGGCTTCTACAAATTGTGCTAAACCTGACTTAATGGTACACTTGTTTAAGTGCTTTAAAGCACCCAAATGTTCATAATTTGGAAGATTTATCTATATCTCACAACATCTCATCTTGTGTTAACCCCCTTTTATGGAAACAGATGCAGTATTACCACCTGATGGTTTGACTTTTTTGAAAGGTTTATCTTGACCTAAATCATGCTCTACTCACACTAACTTAGAGATATGTAATTGAAAATTCTTCATCTAAAAAGGCTTTTGAGGGAACTGACGGTTCTGAATGTCCTTTTCTGAAAACAGATGGTAAGACAAATCCTCTAAAATGTGCAAACCGGTGAACTAGTTTAATATTTAAATATTTTTTACTTAAATACACAGTGTTGCAATGAATAAAATGTGTAAATATTCCCAAATAAATTTTTTTTTAACATGCAGTCATTAATCTAACTGCATGTTGGCAAAATTATTGGCACCACCAGTCATGGTCTTACTTGCAGATTTCTGTAAAGAACAAATATTCTCTAACATGATGTCTCATTTTTTTATCTCTTGAATAAATCTACAATCAAATCTAAATGAATCAAATCATAAGGATGATTTGACGAGGTTCAAATCCTTAAACATTTTCAGGCTGCGCTCCTGCTTTTAAAATATATTTGCATTTAGCCTTATTGTAAAGCTTTACAGGAAGAACCAGCTAATGTTGCCATTCAGTTCTCCTAATTTGTACTGGGAACTTACTTTACTTTGCTTGCGTCTGCATCGAAGAAATGTCGACATCACCTCCTCAAGTGATTCCAAGAAAGCCTTCTGGGGTCAAAGTGCTGACTCCACTTCGAGAGCTACATCGTCCCAATGGGCTGCCCATCATCACAGACGCTGAGAGAGGTATTTATGGCCACACTGACAATTTGCCCCACTTCTTTCGACTACATGGGTTGAGTTGAACGTCTGAACCGAGTGCCTCTGTAAAGTGTATCAGTTTTTTCCGTAAAAGTGGCTGTTTTGTGTTGGCACAGAGAACGGCACAAGCGGGAAGTCAAGCCACAAAAAGCTGATGACTGCAGAAAGAGAAGTTGTAAGTCTGAAAATTTGGATACTTAGTAAAGTCCGTAATTGCCCTTGATATAGTATCTGCAGATTAAATCTGATAAATCAAGAAGACAATAAGAATGACATTCGATATGTATCATTGATATTGACCAAAAGTGAAAAAAAAAATGCAGAATCAAAGATAAATTTCATGATATGCTAAATGTTTTTTTGCTTATAGGTAATTAGGTAATATTATCTTCGAAGATCCTGAGAATGGAGCCACATATCTGAAAATATTTAAGGTGTTATTTTACACATCTTGTGTAATGATTGCTTATTTAGCAACAACATCTGTTTAATATTTCTCAGGAAATCTTGAATCACTGCTTTGATGACATCGAGAGGTTTATGGCTCGCTTGCAACAAACCGCGGAGGCCCGGAGCATTCTCAACCAAAGGACCAAAAGGAGTGCCAAGAAAAGCACCAAAAAAAATGACAAACAAGGTACAATCTGGTACATGCAGATTAAACTCTGTTGGCCACAAAGCTGGAAAACTACAAAAATGATCTGAAACTCAGTTTTTGTGAAATAATCTACTGCATTGACCAGTCATAACCTGAGCTCTAAGTAATTAGAGCACAAAAAGGCAAAGAAAAACCTTTTTAGCATTCACTAAAACAAGCCAGTGGATAGATTGCTGAAAAAGCTCCCAGGTTATTCAGAAAATTCTTGTATTTACTGAAACACTCCACCTTTTGTCTTCAGGGCAGGACAAACCAATCTTAGAGAGCAGCTTACTGACTTGGGATGGTGAACCTGTAATGTTGCTCTTCCTACCTGATTAATCATTCAACTAATGTTACTTTGGTTTTGTTCTCATCTTATGCAACTCTGTACACACCTACATTCACACCGAATCATTATCTGCTGTTTACTAAATCTAATTTCAGTGCATAGATGGCGTTATTAATTAAATTTGTGAGGCTGAGACATAAAAACAAAAGAAGTCGCCTAAATCAGAACAGGTAAATCCTAACATTGTTGTTAGGGAGGCTTGATGTCAACAAGACGTGTCGCTCTTTAGCACTTTTTTTTAATTTAATATTTTATGTGAGGAGAAAAGGGTTATGTGTCTTTGGAAATGTTTTAACCCCACACATATTCACAGCGATTAAAACAAACTTTTTATAAGAAAAATAAGTTATTGGGTGCAAAATTTACAGTATAATTTAAAATGTACAATACTGTGAAATGCAACCTCCATGCATTATTTTTTCTGTGAACTTTTAGCAAACTAAGCTAATTCAACATAAAATGATATCTTTACAGTGTGAAGGTTAAAATGATATAAATAAGAAGTCTCATTTAATTTGAGGGTGTGAGTATTTAAATATTGTTTTAAATTCACATTTTCTTTCTGTGTAGGACTTCACAGTGAGTATGTCACTGGGAAATAGAGCATGGTTGTTTTGGGTTTTTTTACACAGGCAATTACACTCCCATCAGATGAGTCACAATATTTAAACACCTACCCATGTTTGCAAAAGTTTTCAAACAGTGACGGCTCTGTGTCCGTGGTAGAGTGCATGCTCTGCTCTACAGCTACGGCTGTAATTGTAATCGCTCTCTCTTGTCTTGCAAAAGACTTGCTGACCAAGAAAGCGGCCCCTCCGTCTGAGCTGGAATTTGTGGACATCTTTCAGAAAATAAAGTACTCCTTCTGTTTATTGGTAATATATAAGCAGCCACACAAAATTCTTGGAAGTTATTAAAAAGCATGTTATGTTACTGTTCATAAAACAATTTCCTGTTTGATATAGGATCGCTTGAAGTCATCCATCTCACAACCAGATGCACCAGATCTGCTCCACCACATCTTCTTACCTCTGAACTTGGTAGGACCGACTTTAAGAGACTGTTTGATTTAGTGTTTCCCTTTTTAATCTAACTTGAGTGGTTTTACAGATGGTGAAGACCACTGAGGGTCCGACGTTAGCTGCATCCGTGAAGAGTCCACGCATGACCAGAGGTGCTGTTTCTCTGCTCCAAGAGCACCTGACTGGAGAGGAAAAGGAGCTGTGGAAATTACTGGGACCCAACTGGACCTCAGACGCGTCTGTGTCCTTCTCTCTGCACCAATCTCTGCTTCGGCTTACAGCACCTCTGTTCTAAGAAGACCCGCTCTCTCTCATCCTCAGTTCGCAGCAGACCGTTTCTGCTCCTCCATATTCGCCTGTCTTCCTGGATGGGTGGCAGCCTCAGACCTACGACTCAGCTGGTCGGCTGCTGGTAGATCCCATCCAGTTGCAGCACAAAGAGGATGCTTTTAATGAAAGCATGCAGAAGCAAAGCCAACCTGCGTCCAAGAACTACAGAGAAGGGACCGAAAAAGCGTAAGAGTTATTGGAAAAATATATTCGATGTGTGTGTGGTACTTATTTTTAATTATGATGTGTTTTTTTTTTTTTTTAGTTTGCAGCTAATGAAAATTGAACATTTAGGAGTAGAACATTACATTAGATCAAAAAATTTGCCGTCATGAGTTATGAAAAAGTCAGCGTTTTTTGGGCGTGCTGTGGTGGCGTAGGGGTTAGCGCGACCCACATTTGGAGACCTTGAGTCCTCGACGCGGCCGTCGCGGGTTCGACCCCCGGACCTGACGGCATTTGCCACGTGTCTTCCCCCCTCTCTTTACCCCCTTCCTGTCAGCCTACTATCTAATAAGGGACACTAGAGCCACAAAAAGCCCCCTGGTGGGGAAAAGAAAAAGTCAGTGTTTTTTATTTTCTTTTTACTTTTACTCTTTTGGCTAAAGATGTTTCTAGGGCTTTTCTTCGACAGTGAAAGAAACGCATAATGCTTTTAAAGCTGCATCATGAGCAGCACATAGACCTCCCAAATTCAGGTGAACTTTATTGTTGTGGTTTGATGTCAGATTGGTGTGAAGGAAGGGCAAAGGAATTACACTTCACTTGGACAATGTTATTTTATGAGCTGTGAAACTTCTGAATATAATTTCAGAAATAGAAATGGGATCCCACCACATGGCGAGAGAATGTATCACTGTAATTACGACTTTGTGGCCAGAAACAATGATGAACTTTCCGTACTACATGGGGAGACACTAGAGGTATATTGTACCCCCACAAGTGATCTCAATATTCATGGACTGACCTGTAAAGGCAGAAACTGATTTAACTTATCTTTTTTTAGGTCTTTGAATTATCATCGGACCGCTTTTGGAAGTGCCGGAATAGTTATGACGAGATAGGACTTGTTCCATGTAATATTCTGGAGCCTCTGTCTGCATTGAACAACAGAGAGAAAATCCATCCAGTGCTTCGGACGGAGTCAAAGGTACGAACACGGCTATGTTTGTGTTTCTGAAAATACTCTGCGGCCTCGGTTTGGAATAAGTCCCGCTTCGTTCTCAACAGAAAACAGCTCTCACCCCTCGGTGTTTCTCGTACACCCCATCGTGCATCGACGGGTTCAGGCCGACCGCGACCAGCCTCGCAGAGCGACATCAGAGCATGATTCTGCCATCGAACATGACGAGAGAAGATGGCGGACGAGGTAACACGCCATGCAATGCAGTACCATTAAAGTAATGACCAACCAAAAACATAACAGGTCTTGTTTGCTTCCTCTCTGTTCCTTTGTGTTAAACATGCAGTTATGTCCTAAAATAATTAGATGTTTACACGTCATTAGCAACATTTTAATATTTATGTTAATGGTACACAGAACCCACCCATGCAGGAATTTAAATGTGAAAACTGAAATCAGTGTAAAAAAACATAAATGACATATTTATGTTTGGAATGTAAATATTTAGGAGAGTTTGCACAAGATTTAATTTCATGCTTCTATTGTTTCATACTTCTTCCTCTCTATCCTCATCTTCTTTCACTAATAACCTTTTACCTCACCTCTCTTCCTTTCTTTTTTCCCCTTTCTGTTCCTGCTCCTTATCCATTGCATTTTAAATAAATCTAAAGCATTATAGCCAAATCAGTAATGTCCGTGAAAGCAGATCTGTTGGGCATCTCCTTGGCACTCAGACAACAACTCTGATTACTGCACTGCTGGGCATGACACATGAAAACAAAAATATTTAATTTCCTTTTGGGATTAATTAAGTATTTCTGAATTTAATTAATGGGAATTTCATTATTCAGAGCTACATCACCTAAACTTTGCCACATCTTTTAACCTTATGACCGAGAATTTATTTTTTGTATTTTTGAGGATTTTAACTAAATTTCTGTTGCATCACCCTTATTCATTCACCTCATTACCAAATTATGCTAAATTTGTAAGGTTTGTGTTAATGTGGCTACACAAGAACCAGATTTTTTTCTTTCTGATCCAATTTAAAGTTATTTCCCTAAAAGTTTTTAGGCCTAAATCATACAAATGAGAGACAAAGCAGTCAGGATATTGTATTTCAGAAAATCTCTCTCTACTCCAAGTCTGAATAACATTGCTTTCCCCCCCCCTCTTCTAACAGTCATGATTATGAACAATGAGCTTCTGCAGCGTCTGGCTAAAAAAAGGAACTCGCTTAAAGAGATGGAGGTTTCCTCCACAGCTGGCGTCTCGATCCCCCTGAACTACCACTCCCCAAGCGCTGAGGTGAAGGCCTGGCTCTCTGCGAAGGGCTTCAGTCAGGGGTGAGTGTTGAACACTTCAGAGAGATGATATAACAACGTGCAACGCAAAAATCTGTTCCTCACGGTATATTTGAACGAGAAACGAGTGTTCAGTTGATTTTACTAGACATATGACATAGTTGTTATGTGGTAACAATGTTCTTTTTGTTGGCAATCAGCCTTATCCATTTGGAAAGTTGGTTTATTTGGAGACTTTGAGGATCAGCTTGGGTCAGAGTCACCAACACATCCGTATTGTTACAAATGCTGTTTGAAGAATGGGATGCAATCCCTCAGCAGTGTGTGACTAAGCTGGTGACCATCATGGGAAGGAGGTGGTGTGTTTGCCTATAGTTCTTCCACGCATTGCTGGAGCCGTGTTTGTTAAGCAAATAAATAGCAAATCTATTCGTTAGACTTCAGTCATCCAACCAAAAACGGCACAAAACAATAGTCAAAACTGCTTGGCATTACCAAATAAGAATTGACATGTTTTCATAGGGACAGCCAATATCCTCAACTTTTCTGCTTAATCCACAAATGCATTCTCCTTACAAATGTGGCACCATTTGAAGGGAAATAAACTGGTTTCCCCAACAGTTTGAGATGTGTCCCTGTGGTACTGATGTCTGTCAGTGCAGTGGCTACAATGTAACTCACCACCATCAGAGGGTGAATGATTGACTGTAGTGCAAACTCTTTGGAGTCCTGTATTATTTCGCATCTCTCTGAGGTAGTATGAAAATGATTTGAATCAGATTAAACCACTCACTGCTTTCCCTTGAGCATCTTTTATGTTATCGTACTCTCTCGTAAATATTTGTATTTAATTTCCATTTGAAACTAAGCTGGCGACAAAGTAAACCGTTTCTTTCACAATTCCTCTGTTAGGACGGTGAAGACGCTGGGAGTTTTGAATGGAGCTCAGCTGTTCTCCTTAAAGAACGAGGAGCTCTGCAGTGTGTGTCCTCTAGAAGGAGAGCGCATTTACCTGCAGGTGCTGGGACAGAAGTCCCTTCTCGAGGTTTGTACCCTGTTGTTCTGCATGTGTTTGTTTGTCTCTGTTGTCAGACGTTTAGGATCTGGTTCTGTTGTCGACAGGCGTTTATTTGCTCGGCCTTGACTGATGCACAGACTTGCATCACTTTGCCAAATTGTTACTGAACTGACCAACATTCAAAATGAGCAAGGACAAGAAAGTAATCAACTCTGATTCTGTTCTACTTTCTAATCAACTAATAGCCCTTATATAATATATTGTAAATTTGTTTATATTGAAGATATCATTAAAACCTTTAAATAAGGAGTTCACTTGATAAGATAAGGCAGAAAGCGACAGAGTTGGAGTCCCTTTGTCCTATAAACAGTGGTATTTGTGTGAATCTGCTAATGTGAAAAATTGCTTCATTGTACAAAAAAGGACTTTACAGTATCACAGTTGTAGTTTTAAAGACCACGATCCACATAAAGCTGAGAATCACTTAACCATTAACAAAATTACATAAAAATGTTGGAGAAAATACTTTGCTCTCATTCTATAACAAACCAACAACAAATTTCCGTTTAGATAAATGTAAGGGACAATAAAGTGAAAAATATACAACATATTCACTCTGATGGTTTTTTGTTAAATCAGGTTTAATAGAAGGAAACAATGATAATTGTTTGTGTTAGAAATTGAGCTGATTTAACTTTCCATCTCTATTGAGGAAACACAGCAAAACAGGTGGATGTCATCTTTTGCTTTAAAAAAGTGATTATATTTTTGTCCTATTGAACTAACGTATTGTTTGCTTCTTACCAGGATGTGCGCAGATTTTCTGAACTAGAGACGGTGGTGGAGAAGTGAAATCTAATGACTGACCTGGATTGGTAAATGTCACGATGTAAGACGAAGAAATCAATAGTGACTTAAAGGGATACGAGACCAATCTGTTGTACATGAAGGCTATATAAACTCATCAGCTATACAGTAACATGAAGATTACATACATGTATTAATTATAGAGTAATATCTGCACTGACAGAAAAATATTTTACTTCTTTTTTTAAATAAACTCTGCTAACTTTGTTCTGTTTTCATTTTGCTACAGTTTTAGGTCTTTTTTAATATGCTGTTAGCCATTATGTTCATTGTGTCACAAAGCATCCTGAACACAGCATTACAAAAAAGTAAGGCCTTGTATTATTGCACATGAAGGTTACATAAACTACGCATTAATGATGCAGCCCTATTGGCCGCACTGACATGCAAGATGTTTTTATTTTACATGTTCTCAAAACAAATTTCTCTTACTGTTTTTATTTTGTTGTAGTCACGTCTTAGTTGATATTCTGTGGATACTAACAATGTGAATAAATTAAACGAGACAAAATTAATGTAAAATGATTACATTTGTCCATTAACAGAAAACCTCTACAGATTGTCCAGTTTTTGCATTCATTGATGTTTATTTCACATTCATTTTTATTATGTCATTTTTTTACAACCACGTGTTGTTTCAGTCAAAATGTACAAACATATCACATAAAAAAAAAAAAAAAATATTAGTGTTGATTTTCTGTTGTGTTCAAGACAGTGAGGTGATTATTTGCTCTGTTAATTATTGCTTAAAACCCAGAAATATTCATATCTCACCAATAAAGGTCAATAGATGCATTTGTAATGTTTATTTTAAATCCTCTAACTCATGATATCTCTCAACACTAAATTCAGAATGAGCTTCCAAGTCTTTTTCTATCAGTTGTGAAAAGTTTTTGACCCTGTGACCCCTCACATGCCAAAAAACAAACACCCACCCAGGTACACAAGCAGAAGAAAAATCAACGTGATGTGAACATAACGTTGCTTCACCAGTTTTACAAATAACTTTCACCAGAGGTCAAATTTTACCGTGTAAGCAACAACTGACCTTTCAGATTACCCTGTGTTGGTTTTGCAAGCCTGTCCTGATTTGCCTTCCTATCATCATCACAGGGATGAAGATGCATCTACTTTCTATATTTATTGCTCATTTTAGATATTTTGATACGTAACATTTTACACATGTGCCACTGCTGTGTCCTATTTCAAAGCGGTCATAGAACGACAAGTAAACAAAAGCATAAATTAAAACAATATCTAAGTGTGGGTTCTCCTTGGGGAGATTCTTAAGGAAGATTTAAACTAGCAGGTAACATTGAGAACAATAAAAATCAGTCCTATGAAGGAAAGGATGAGGGAGAAATGTTCAGTTGACGGCGTGTGACGTTGTGTGAATCTAACTTTTAAACTCCTCCTGCACAGCAAAATTCATTTTGAAACAATTGTTTTTAATCTTGTCCTCAGCTTTGAATATTTTGCAGTGATCAGAATGTGAAAAAAAAGTCCTAAAAAAAATACAGGTATGATTGAAACCTGGCCCAAAAACGAGCCCTTGAACACACTAACCTGCTTATATTTTTGGGTTATTGCTTTAGCACCTCAAAGGAAAATGTCATTATCTACTTAAACATTCTTCTAGTTTTGCTTCATTTTTTAAACTTTTAACCATTTTTGCTCTTTTATTAATATTTTCAGTGCATGGCCAAAACAAATCTGGCCAAACGTAGAAAAAGTTGGTTAAAATGAAACATTTTTGCCTTGGGACAAAAAAAAAAAAAAGCCAGTCTAGAAAGTGTGTGTAAAATGTGTTTTTTCGCTGAGAGAATGTGGATAAAAGGTTCAAACAGAACATTTTTTAAAAATATAATTAGATTAAATTAACTTTGTGTACTCTTAAGTCAACACTCTGCATCTTAAACCCTTAAGTAACTTAACCATTAAACAGAAACATGTTGATTACAAATTAATAAAATACACACCGGTTCAAACAAGGATTAAAAACTAAAATCTGACAGAACATCAACATTTTTATTTGAGTGCACTTCTGAGGTAAATCACTGAGATCACTGAATACGGCTCATGTTTTACAATCGCCTTTGGTCGCACTGAAGAGACGGACCACTGAGCAGCAGGGAAAGAGGCAGTAAATCTTTCTCTCACTTCCTTCGATTGATGCCATCTTCACACATCGTCGGCGCTGGTCTGGTCCCAGGAGTCCCAGTCCAAAAGGTCTTTCGTTTGAAACCACAGCTGGATCTCCTTCTGAGCCCCCTCCACCGAGTCACTGGCATGGACCACGTTCCTTTAAATAAGCAACACTTGCGATTACTTTATTGACGTGAGTTGATAATAGGCATTTATGTATATTGAATTGCAAAACTATTCAGGAACCTTGAATATTTTTAACTCTTTCTCCTTGTAAACAAATGTTTTATTGGGATTTTCTTTGACATACTAAAGTTGTGCATAATTCTGACAGTAAAGGAATATAACAAGTGGTTAATGAAAATCTAAAAGGAGAGATATGTATTCGTCAATACTTTGTAGAACCACATTGCCACAATTACAACTTCAAGTCATTTGTAGATTCTTCTCAATCAAGGGATGAAGACTTCTTACAGAACATACCTCAAGCTCTGCAGCTGTAGACGGAGAACGTATCTAAACATCTTTTTGAAGTCCTGGTAGAGATTCTCAGATGGATTTAGGTCTGGACTTTGATTAGGTCGTTCTAAAATATGACTGTGCTTTGATCTAAGCCATTTTGTTTTTAGGTCTAGGTGTATGCTAGGTGTTGCTATTCCATTGGAATGTGAAATGTTGACTCAGTCTCAAGTTTTCTGCAGAATAATCTGGTATTTAGTTCCTTTCATATTCTCATCAACACTAACCAGCCTCCATCCAGGCTCCCTCTGTATGCTGAAGTAAAACTTCCCGGCGGCATCATTCCGCCACCACCGTGTTTCCATAGAAATACATTGTGTCCAATATGGCGAGCAGAGTTAGTATTCTCAAATGGGTCTTAACATTTAGACCAAAAAGTTCAGCACTAGCAACATCTCAACATAACACCTTCTTCCACAGCACAAATTAGATATTCCTGCATAAACACCTTTCTTCTTGTCACTCTCTCCCATAAGGCCCAGATTTGTTGAATGTGTAACAAACAGCTGTTGCGTTGACAGATATTTCCACCTGAGCTGTGAATATTTGCAGCTCTTTCAGAGCTACCATCAGGTGACTTGGCTCCTTACCTGCCTAATGTTTGTCTTGTACTAATCCTGTAATGGTAATTATTTTGTACGGTTTTGTAAAACAAGACAAGATTAAATGATATGAGTTCACCTGCTGACATGAATGCTGAAATCTCCTCTGACTGTTCCTGCCTGGGCCTTAGCCGGGTTAGTGTTTCCCACCATAGTCCGTGATGTCTGAACGACGTTATGCCCTTCCCATACCTTAACATAGATAAAAGCACCACTCATTCATTGCAGCGGACTGATAAGCAAGTGCGAGATAAAGCAAACACAATGTAAAAACTGCAAGGAGCCCAAAGCCGGGCAGAGAAGAAGGGAGGCCCTCACCATCACAACCAGGGGTCCAGAGGTCATGTAGCGCAGCAGACTGCCATAGAACGGCTTGGTCCTCAGGTCACAGTAGTGCTCGGACAGGACATCCTGAGACGCCTTTGCGGCAAATACAGCTGGAGTTAGGAGTTAGAAAGAAGGCGTTTTCTTCACACAGTCAACACATAGAGCTTATTTACCTGCAACATCTTCAGCCCGACCAATTTGAAACCTCGCTGCTCGAACCGCTGGATGATCTGTCCAACAAGGCGACGCTGGACTCCGTCTGGCTTTACGGCGATGAGAGTCCGCTCCCTCACATCTGGGAGACCTGATATGGCAAAAGAAAATAGGAGTTAATATACAACTGAAATGCAAAGCTACATGTTGGTGGATCAGCAGTAGATATCCAGGAGGGAAGATGATGATAATGATGATCCAAATTCAACATCTTGGAGCAAGGAAGCACATTTCTAAGTGCACCCCTACAAGCAAACATGCGGTCTTCCTCTAGTTAGCATGCAAACAGCATGCTAACTAGATCTCACTGCATGGCCTTGAATTGTTCTGTATTGTGATCATCAGTCTTTACCAACTTTGATCCCTTTCTTTGTTTAAGCCACACAATAAGCACACCAGTAAAGTCCACAACTAAATGACTCCAAAAGTAACAAAAGAATTTGATAAAATGAACAATTCTACAAACACAAACACAATTCTGCCACAACCACACAACCTGACAGCAGTTGTCGTTATTAAAAGTTATACAACCCATAATTAAGCTCAGGAGGTCATTATTTTTTCAACAAGTTTGGAAAACTGTTCAGACGTAATATAATTCACTTTATAATAAAAAAAAACATTTAACAGGGACAAAAAAAGTAAAAAAATAAAATAAAAATAATAAATATATATACATATATATATATAAGTGCGAATACTTTTCACAGGAGTCAACATTTTCTATACCATTTTCACTTAAATAAACCAAGTAACCCGTTCATTCCTCATGAATGCTTTACACATGTCAGCTCCAGTTCAGTTGTACTCCACGACTCCTGATCGGGGCCACAACACCAGGAGCGCATGAATGACTGCATGCGATCCATTAACAACACACGAGACCCGCCACGAGAGCAGCTGAGAACCGGCGTCACGCAAGACGTGTGAACAATGACGTATTGGCGGATTGGTTGCGAGTTCGAATCCGTAAACGTTTAAATCTACGCGATGATGCCGTACAGTCGTCACAAAAAAAAAAAAAAGAAGAAAAAACTTAGATCCTTACTGAATCCGCGTACCTCTGGACATTTTCTGTTGCCACGCGGTCACCCACGAACCTTTAACACACTAACCCAGTGGTGCCCAGTCAGTCCTCGAGGGCCCCGGCATCCTGGATGTTTCAGTTCTCTCCCTGGTTTTACGCAAATGGATCAAATGATGTCTCTTTAGACGACCTAAGAAGAACATCGACATACTGGAGAGGTTGTTGGTACCACCAGGGAGAGAACAAAAACATCCAGGATACACCGGCCCTCAAGGACCGACTTTGGGCATCCCTGCACTCATCTATCTCTGGTTCATGACCCCGTTCGTCTGGAGGGAGGGTTTGTTGTCAAATATTGTCGTTGGGTTGTTTTTTTTTTGGGGGGGGGACTTTGCGCTTCGGGGTTAAAGTCTCCGACTCGAGTGAACTCTGTCCAGAGATTCGCGTCTTCCATTCAAATTAATAAACAGTTACTCGGAGAGGAAGTGAATGAAAGATAACAAATAACCACCACTTATAAAGGAAAAAAACAACAAAAAACAAACGCGCAAAAAAGGAACTTACGGAAATGCACGAATGACTCCAACTTATCACCTCCTCTAATCTTCCACAAAAAAAGAAGAGAAGAAGAAACCCTCTTCACTTACTGTGTCCCCACCTCAGCGCACAGAGGAGCCCACATGGCAGAGTTCGTTTGGCTTCTTGAGTCCCTGTGAAAAAGTGTTTAAGAGCCGTGTGGAAAACCCTGCGCTGCAACATGACCGCGCGCTTCACGCGTGTTTTGTCAGCCCCCGGAGTGAAGTCAACCCTCCCCATTAAAAACTCACGAGTCATCCCCACCCCTCTGTCCGGCTCCACTCAGTGACAGTCGCTCCTCGATATTTAACTCTCCTCATGCCAGATTCATCTTCCTTCATGCATTTTAAGCGATTCGGAAAAAGACGCATGAGGTCAGTCTCATCTTCCTCCTGAACGCCTTTTCGCCTCGCAGCCACTATCTGTGTGTGATGACTTTGAATCGGTCACTGGTCTTGCCTTCCCAAGAGTGTTTACGTGAAGAAAGAAAACCTTACGCAAATAAAAACTATTGTGAAAAGGGGAACATTTGAAGCAGAATAACCGGCCAAGTCACAACTGGAGTTGAGCCCAACCTCTTTCACCCTTCAATGCTGGTCTTGTCTGTTTTAAAAAGAAAAATCCCTGCGCCTGTTAGAACCATAGAGACCATAAAAATTCTCCTAATTTGGGATCAATAACGAAATTCAACTACAAACTGATAGATTTTAAGAGGGGATCAAGGAGTTAAGGATGTCAAATTCTTACCCTTATTGTTTTTGAAGCGGTTAAAGTCACTGCTTCTTCTTAGCATGAAGATCTTATTCTCCATTTCACATGAAATCTTTGCTCTTTTGCCATTTTTAAACACAAACACATGGCGTCTCTCAGCTGTGACGGCTCAGGTGGAGATGTAACTAGGTATGCCAAGTCATTTGTTTAAAAAAAGGTGGCCTGCTGTTATTTTCCCTCAGTTTGCATTTTTTCCCACATCACTGAAACAGAAGGCTGATATGCAAAAGTGTCTCCACAACTGTTTGTTTTGTGAATTAAAATGAGAGACGTTGAAATGCTCCAGTATTAGACAAGTTCAATTTAATCTGTAACAATAATTGCAAAAAAAAAAAAAAAAAAAAGAAACTTCAGTCATGACAGTGTGGCAGTTCTGTTCCCAAAGAAATTTCATTTTCATTTCATCCTGGTTTAAAAGTCACCTACTGATGATATTATATATTTATATTACACAAAATGTTCCCAAGTATTTTTGGTGTACTTCCTAGTGCAAATATCTCAGTACACTTGAAAAAAAAAAAAAAAAATCACAAGTACCTGTTCAGCAAGATATAAGAGCTTGTTTGGAAAATTATTTCACTTATTACAAGACATTTTTCTCATATTATAAGTGAAACAATGTGCTAGTGGAAATAGTATTTTTTTTTAAATCAATATTAAGGAATTACTGACTCCAAACAAGCTTGTATCTTATTGAAAAGGTACTGAGGTTTCATTAGAAACTAAACAAAAGTAGTTACTATTGTGTTTTTGCAGTGTCTAAACCACCATTACTATGACATCAACACTAAACAGACAAATCCCAGAAATAATAACAAAAAAAGACAAGCTGTAGTAAAAAAAAGCAATTTATTAAATCAAGCAGTTTTCATGTCTTCAGAATGGAATGATATGAAAGATCTTAAGTTGAGATTCGGTCTCCTTTGGAGATGAAAAAGGCAAAAATGAATAAAAGCAGACATTTAAAAAAACTCATAATGAGTTGAAAGTGCTCAGTCCCAGCCCAGCTTTATTGCAGCAGAATGGGAGAGAAGGCCTGGCTCAGACAGCTCCAGGTCTGCGCAGATGCTAACTGCAGACCAGGTTTACATTTCCTCATCAAATGTTCATTGGCAAGACACTAAAGGAGGACACTGTTCACAGAGAAAGACCAATGCGCCAACCTTTTACAGTAGAAATAATAAAAAATAAAAAATAAAAAAAAAACGTCATCAGCAGCATGCTCACCCTCCCGCTACTCAACCAAGAAATGTGTGTGTTGCTCCTTGCCGTTGCTTTGAGTGTGGCGAAGCCGAAGTGGAGGAGTGTTGGTCAGAGTGGTCAGCACAGGCAGTCTTTGAAGATCACAGCGGACAGGTGGAGTGGTTCAAGCAGTCGTTCTGCTATAGCTTGATGGTGCCAGTGGGCAAACTACTGTTACACAGTCTGTAGTAGCGAAGGTCGTTCACCAGTCTCTGCACGCTTTGAGTGAATGAGGGCAGGTCCTGGAGTAAAGGTGGAAAACAAATTCATTTACAGATCGTCTCATGTCGAGTTAATGCTTTACGGATACAAAAACTCAACTCAAAAATTGTCCTCTAAAAGACCATTTTTATGTGACAAAAGTATTATTTTTTGAAGTGGAATGCAATACTCAACACATATCTTGGTGTTAATGAATGATGAAAAACAATGCATTGATGTTAGTGTTTTCAATTAGAATCCTGCTGAAAGCGAAGAACACAGGAGGAGCTGCTGATTTGAAAGTGTGAACATGTGAAGTCTTATGGTGACAAAGTAAAATGTTAATACGGTGTTTAATTAGCACCTTATTTATTGTGGTATAAGTGAATACAAAGAAAAAGAAAAGCACCTTTATTTGTCCATATCACCTGAATTGCATTTGTAATACCTAACTTTTGTAAACGACAAGAACGACAACAACACAGTATGAGACGATGTGTGGAAAATGTTTTCTCGCCACTGGTATTTTATGAAATATTTTTCAGTACAAAAAGAGGCAGGGTAAGAAAGGCAAACAAATATCTGCCACACTATTTGGCAGATATAGTGTGGCAAATACTATCTGTATTAATTTGTATTCATTATACAATTAATGAATACACAAATTCATTACACAAATGAATTTGCGTGTTTTTCACAAATTTATTTGTATAAAACAAAACAAGTCTAGAAAAGTAAAACTAAATCAGTGAAACACTGAGGTTTGTGGCTACAACAGGCCAAAAAGTGGAACAAGGGGTATGGATATTTTGTTAGACATTATATTCACTTAAGAAACAAGATAACAGGATTTAGGATTTCTTTATGTTTACAAAGATCGATGATAAATGATGAGAATGCTGTGCATGAATCAGAGCTGTTCATGCTATCTGCACTAAAGCTGAAAGATTTCATGAATGAAGATGTTTGTTAAGTGCTGAGTGTTTTTGAATCACATGCAGCTATTTGAAGTGGTTAAAAGCTAAGATGGAAAAAAAAAAACGTGCTTATTCATCCCCATTCTAAAGAAAATGTGCATCAGAAAGTGGTGAGTTAAAGTGATTTTATCTTAAAAAAAAAAATATTTACCTGTTCCAGCTTGAAGTTGCGTGCGAGAACTGCCCGCTGATTGCTGTCCACACCTTGACAACCGTTCAGGAACTGCGGCATGAAAACCGAGTAGAAGGCATCGAAGTCAACAGAGGCCATGTTGTAAATGGCCAGGGTTATTTCCTCCTGGAGGAGGTCGTGACTTTTGTGCAGAAGGACTTGGAGGAACACGTTGATGAAGTGGAAGAGCATCGAGGTCCGGAAAAGCTTCTGGAGATTAAAAACAAAACAAAAAAAAGAACAACAACAAAAAAATTATATACACAAACATACATACACACGATCAGAAAATGAGTTATCGAAGACTGTTTTCCATTGTTTGAATATTATTCAAGTTTTTACATCTTTAAGTAACAAGTTCTTTGCTTGTTACTTAAAGATGTAACAAGAAAAGCTGGACGTACTCTGTGGTACAACTTGTGCTTGCTGTTAAGTGACTCCAGATACGACAGATTCTGCTTGAAGATGTGGATATCAGTTTGCAGGAAGGACTGTCCAAAAGCCTGACAAGATATTTCAACAAAGAACAGAAAGTGAATCAGATGCAAATGAGGCTGAATAGTTGCAAAAGTCAAATCCCTAAAATTGAATCTCTTCTTTTAGTTGCTGTACTGATTAATGGAATCTACACAAACACACCTGCATGGCTGCTGTGAACTGGGCCTCATTCTCCATGGTGTCGTCAACGCCTCCTTTTTGCACACTCGTTAAGACTGAGGTTTTGAAGAAGTACCTCCAGTTTTGGTGAAGTATTTGGTAAAGCAACTCAAACATTTCTGCCTTGACATCCGGCGAGGATCGCTGTGCAAGAGAAATCATAAAGTCACATAATCAGGCCAAGGATTTGTTTTTACCTCTATTATCTAGTATGAGACTTTGTATGCTATTCCAGGACGACATTTTCAACCAATAAGGTTTTAGATATATTCAATTGACCCTCAGAGCATTTTCAATCTCGTAACTTTCACTCTGAACCCCTTTTGGTTAAGCAGAGGAAGTCATCTTCACCGTTACAAACAAAATAAAATACTGTGTGTTCATGTTGTAGCTTAAACAATTAATGGATATCCTGAGCAACAAAATAAGCTAAATTACTGAGTAACAGATAGCAACTTTATTATATTAATCAATATTTTGTCATTTTGACAGGATTAGTTACAGTCCTGAAAAACAATCTCACAAACACAATAGGCTACAGTCAGCCACTTTATTAGGTACACCTCTTCAAAAGCTTTAAAAAAAACAACAAAAAAAAACCTAAAAGTGATCAGCCAATCACATGACAGCAACTCGATCCATTTAGGTGTCTAGATGTGTTGAAGAACTCGAGTGTCAGAAAAGGAAAGAAGAAGGACTCAAGTAACTTTGAAAAGGGCAAGTTGCAGATATATGAACAGAAACCGCCTCACTGGTGCAAGAGGTAAGACAACGGGCAGGATGGTTTGAGATAATACAAACAAGAAATTGTAACAAGTTTCTAACCACTTGTTGCAACTGAGATATGTGGAATACCGTCTCTGAGCCCACAACAAGCAGAAACCATGAAGCAAATTCTAAACAGACTATTGTTTTTTTGTTTTTACTGGTCAATTTTTTATTCTAGTTAGAATTTATAAAACAATTAAAAATCAGCAGAATTCAGCTTTTTTAAAACATTTGACATTGTTAAAGAAAATGACGCCCCCTGGTGGTTCTGAAACCTGGTGCAACATCACTGCTTCACTTTTCTCACTTCTTATTTAGTAAAAAAAAAAAAAAAGAGTTTGTCACGGCAACCATGAGACCATTAGACAGTTAATAACACTCTGCCTACAGTGTAAAATGAGGCATGAAATCTCACATCAAGTAGAACTGCTCCATGCAGAAAAAGGGGAGAGTAAAAGTAAAGAGTGACTTTTTCCAAATACCAACTGACCTCTGCCACCACGGGGTAGACCTGCTCCATGCACAGTGACAGGATGTTGGGCAGGAAGGGCTTGAAAGCTTGACCGGGTTCTTGCACCACCACCTGCAGAATTTTCAGGAACTTCTGCACCACCCTAGATCCGGCGCTGCCTTCCTGCAAGATGCTGGCAGCCAGCTGCTCCCTGAGGAGGCATCGCATCACGTCACTATATTTCCAATCAAACGGGATGTGTTCATAAACTCCCTGACAACACTGATAAGTTTTTTTTGGAATAAAAACTGATGTTAAGTTTTCATTTTTACCTCGTGAACATGCTGAGGAAAGTGTGAATGATCTGCCCCGTGAAAGCAACACCCATTTGGACTCGCAACGCTTGAAACAGAGTCAAGAAGAAGGCCAGCATCTCGTCTGTCACATCTGCAACAGAAGAAGAGATGATCACAAAAGCAGAAGTCGGAGAGCTTAAAAGAGATTAGTGAAATTATTTTGAGCATTACTTTCAGAACACTTCATGATGGTACTTGTCTTAATATGCCTTTTACAAGCTAATTCATAGAGTTATTATAAACTTGGTTCATATTCTTTAGCTGGTGAAATATGTACATTAATTCATTTAAACTTGGGTAAGCAGAACTTAGAAGTAGCTATTGGTAAAAGTGACAGATAGCTGCATTTATTTAAGTGTTTGCATGGAGCTTGAATAAAATGAGTTTTCTGTTAACTCTACAAATATTATGATTTAAACAAAAACCACTTTAAACAGCTAAACTACATAGGATACTATATATCCGAATTAAGACGAAGAGGCATCCACCGGTTGTGCATGTATGCCATGCTTGGCAAGTACACTGGGTAATTCAACCCTCCATCATGCAAAACGCGCCAGATTCAAATGTTCACATGGTGTCAGCAGAACTAGATGGTGAGGATTAAAATCAGTCATTTTTGCGAGCCAACAGTCTTTACTTTACTGTTGTCAATTTTTTGAAGCCATGTTTGACCAACACACCTGGCTGCTGAATGAAAACCGGGAACAGGTTAAGAGTCACTTGGACAGACTCCTGCAGACTCTGGTAACAGATCTGACGGGATTTTGTGGATTCAGTCGAAATGCTGTCGACTATATCCCTGAGCACAGGCAGAGTCTGCTGTATCACCGCTTTCACTGCAGAGGAAGCGAATGTAGGGAGAAAACATTAGAAAGATGACTTACGAAGAAAAGAAAAGAAAAAAAAGAAGGCATCGTAACTTTTTCTAACAGAAAGTAACAAAACAAGCAGGAGATACACCGACCGTTATCCAGGCCCGGCTGTCGTGGACTAATGTTCACCGTTCCTCTTAAACTGCGATATTCCCGAGTGAGCGCGGCCACAAGGCTGGCATGGCTGTTGGAGCGCGTTTGCCACTGCTGCTCGTTCTCTGGTAAGTTTGGCCATGGAAGCAACAGCATGTTGGACAAAGCTCTGCACACGAGCATGTGAGCCTGGACAAAACACAGACAGAGACACGTCGGTTATTTCAGTTCCTGAAAAGATTTATAAGAATGTTTCATCGTTTAAAACCAGAAATAAAATAGTCAACTGTAATCTGCAGCCGTACGAGACGCAGAATACGGTTTCCAAAACAAATGCTGTATAATAAGAAAATGACGTTATATAAATGCTCTATAAAATGAGCTAAGTTTACCTCTTGGGGAAGTCTTTGGCTCTGATTCTCTGTAGTAATCCGGTTGAAGATGTTCTGAATGGCTGGCAAAGTGACCAGAAACACAGGCCTCACTGTAGCGGTGATGGAAACCATCAGATGGCTGGCAGAGAGCAGCAACTTCTCAGGTACCTGGAGTTATTTAGCATAGTGAAAATTAGAAAACAATTGTAAGCTGTACAAATTTGTAAACACTCAGAGGAGTGTTTACTCCAAACTAGCTTTTTGTAGGAGGTGAAATTGTTAATTTTTAAACGTAATAATCGAGATGAAGTGTCAATTTTACACATCCTCCCTCAGCTGTGTTCGGCTTCATTTGCGCCTTGGAACAAAATCTTACTTTGGTCTGATTTCACAGCGTTTTTGTTTCTAGTCAGGAACTTGCTCCACCACTTCTACTTCCGATCAAAAGATTGACAAAGGGCTGAGTTAAAGAGCTAAGGCTGGTAGCAAAAACAACTGATCTTGTTCTGCAGCCTGAAGTTTACAAAATCAGAGAGCTACAGCGCAGATTAAAAATGAGATAACAAAAGGGAAAGCGAGTATGACAACAAAATGATGAAACATATAAAGTAAGGGACAAACATTTTGTGTTTTTGGCTGTTGTTAGAGAAACATTAACAACTAATTCCCAAAACTGAAAGGCCCGGTAAGTGGAATACCTAGAGTTATTTTTTTATATGTTAAGGTTCAAGCTCAGGTTGGTAGTTTTGACATATTGCTTCCTTGTTAGCAAACCACTGTTGCAACATGAAACCATTTGTTTTTATGACCGGGTCTCAGTTTGCTTCAGTTATTATTATTAGAAATAACTATAAACATGTACACACCAACATAAGAGACTCCAATTTAACCATTTTTCTAACAGATCCAACATAGACAGGAATGACAAACAAAATTTTGTAATTAAAATCACCTTGTGAACGTAATCATGACTAATTAATAACGTAAATTATAAGTTGCTAGTATGCATTTCTATAAACAATAATACTGCTGTTGTAGCTGTTAGATTTATCAGCCTGGAATGTGACGTTGCCAGCTGCTGTGTTCCAGGAACAACTAACCACACCAGTTTTCTCTTCCCTAACACTGCTACAGTTAAAATGCATGGTGATTAAAAATATTTTTGAAAAATCTCATATTTGAAAGCAGTTTATTTTCGTCATAAACTACGCTATTCAAACCCATATCCTTCCTCATAACGTATTTAATACATGGCTGACAAATGAGCAAATCTCTAAGGAGACATTGCAATTTACATCAATTCTGAGAAGCTTCACATTAAGGACTTTAGTGAGGTCTTATCCTCTTAATGAGACTTTAAAGGGTGTCAGTGCCGGAGTGACGGGAGATTTAACTGCGTTACGGCGCACATGCTAACACACTAAACCCCCTACTCCACCAGATGCTGCACACTGTTGGCCAGCTTGCTAAAAGAAGATTCCTACACTTTTCCCTCAGTTACAAAAGTCTAAACTTCCTGCTAAACTTGGCAGGGGTTTATTCTACATTTTTACTAAGTCTTATTAAAAATAATTAAGTATACATGGGTAAAAACAAAAGCAATTTTATTTTTCTTAAATTACTACTTAATTGTTAAGTAGTAATAACCATGGGATATTCAACCATGGGAATATCAATCTGGCGCTGACAAACTTGAAGCACAATCATAGCAAAATAAAAAAAGTCTGATCTGTCACCCGCACAAAAAAGGCAACAATCAAATGCTGTGTGAAATGTTAGAAAAAGATCATTTTTGTTTAATAAAAAGCAGAAATACTTTTTGGAAGGACGTGTGTCAAATATTCTTGCAAAAAAAAAAAAAACAACAAATAAATAAAAATAATAAAACTACTACATGTATGTACAATCTGGTGAAACACATTTAGGGCATCCATGTCAAAACATAAATTAAAAAACATTTCTTACACCCTTATAAATCTAAAAGAAAGAAAATATCCGTTTGATGTACCTTAGTTGTGATGAGTGGGCTGCTAGCATTTACTGCAGAAGTGATGAGGTTGATAAACTGGCTCTGATTCTGACTGTGGACTTCACTGTAGAACTGAGCGAGCCAGTGGGAATAGGCTTGCAAAGCAGCCAGAGCCTGCGCATGTCTGTAAGAAAGAAAAGCATAAGAAGAGAATGAAACACTTTTGGAAGGATCTCGTTGAGCCCTACAGGGTCCAACATAACTGACAAACACTAAAAATGATCAAAAAAAGACAGAACATATAAAGCAAGAACACCTTAGGATTGAGAAGAGAGATATTTGAAAATTTAAAGCAGGAAACATGTTTATTCTGCAAACTCAAAGCTGCTCTAAACAGGAACCAACTCCCCCCCCCACTCTGCAAGCTGTTGGGGTGGCTTTTCAGCATTTTCATATATTCACAGTCCGCAACATTTGAATTCACACCAGCATGTTTCACTATTCACACTCAGCTCAGCTTCTCTCAAACTGGAGCGCAGCGTTTGGTAAGCCAGCAGTGCTTGGAGTGAATTGCGATATGACATGTGATACTCACACGTCGGTGAGGTCAGGTTTGAGCACAGAAGGCACAGCTGTCTCCAGGTCATAAAGGCTGGTCTGGGAGCCATAGCAAGTCACTTCAACCAACCTAAGAGAGGAAGCAAATTATCAATCATATGCCCCATATTTCATAAAAACACCACAAAAAAGATAACATTTGAAAAGTACAAACCACACTGAGATGTTGGTACATTCAGTGTAAAAGAATATACCAACATTCTTTTACACTGAATTCTTTTACACTTTGTATATGAAACACCTTTGTTTCATATACAAAGATGTTTATTAATGCTAGCACTCTGACTCCCACATTTTAGAAAACACAAAGCACGGACCTCTCCACCACGGCCAGAGCATCAGTGAAGCGTGCAGCAAACACCTCTCCAATGAAATGCTCAGCTAAGCGTCCCACTGCCTGTAGCAGCGAGCTGAGGTCCCTGAGAGAACAGTGGAGTCTGCGACAGTCATTCTCCGCTGTAATGTTCAGTCTTTGGCCTAAAAGTAAAATTACATCATTATCGTTCAGTAATGACACTCAAATTAAGTCAATGAACTTCAGAAATGCTTCACGCTGGACGTACTCGAGCCAGTGGTGACGATGAACTGCCGCAAACCCAGGTACACGTCCAAATTTTCCTGCAGGACTGGAAACTTGAAAGACAAAGTAGGAATAAATAAGACTTTTGGAAAACGTGCATATGTCAAATTAACAGTTGTGTGACAACAAGAAAAGAATTGCTTTTTAAGTATAGTTTAAAGTTTCATCATCTTAGCCTGAATATGCATCAAAACCAGCATATACCAGATAAGGACAGTACACCATTGTAAGAAAAGCACACAGAATAAAGAGTCTGAAGTAAATATACACAGCAAAATGTCTCTCTGGAGGAAGTGGGTTAAAAAAGGAACTATTTCAAAGGTAACGCAATTCAAAGCCAATGTTTTGAGGTGAGTAAATAAGCCATGACCATAAAGCAGTTGCAAGATAGAACATACAGCTTTTAATATGTGTCAAGTTTAGCAGACCATGCTTCCAGAGCAACTGCATCTCGTTTTTTCTATTAAATTGTTATCCGTTTCTCTGGATCATAAGCACTTTCTGCACAGCCGAACTCCAACGGGACAAAATGCTTCATCTGCAGAAGCTCCAGTAAACACAGCAGCGCTATTCTTATTATGGTTTTTAAGAGTACAAAGCAACAACATGCATGCTTAAATGTTATCACTTCTCAGAATCTCCCAAGTTCTTCAGCTTATGCAGATTCACACATGATTATTGATGAAGCAACTCAGGGGGGAAATGCACAGCAGTTCCTTTCACATTAAAAGCGGAACATTTGGATCAGAGAGAACATTCAAAACTTATTTAGGTTTAAATACAGACTTTCCCATTGACCAAATCTGTTTAAAGTCAAATATCTTACCAGGGTAGAAAATGCATGGGATGGCAGCAGTTCCATCACCTTGGCAACCACCTCCAGACTCTGACGTAGGTACCTTTGCCACTCCGTCTGTTGCTATAGTGATGGAATGAAGAAGAACATTTAGGGTTTGAAACAAGGGAGAGATTTGTCCTCATAACACATCAAAAGAGTTCATGGATCATCCTGGTAATAATACTACACATTTTAATTCTAAACCATCTGCTGTTACAGGGTGATACCATATAACCAATTGAACGTCAGAATGAAAATTCATGACATGCATTTACATTTGTTAAATATTCTTACATCATCATCCAGAGTCTCATCGTCCAGCTCCTCCAACTGGGCCTGGTTGAATCTGAACTGAATGCGATTGAGAATTTCCCTCAGCAGAAGAACTAAGGCATCTTTGTACCTGTCAAATCCCACGTGAATGTAATTTAATCACAATAAAGGATACAAATATATATTTTTAAAAATCTCTGACTCTGAGTGCTGTTTGCAGCTGATCAGACCTACCTGTTAAGTACACTTTCTCTGTCAGCGAGTCTGCTTTTTATTTTGGTCGTCAGGAAATCCAAAAACACACTCCAAATGTCCAAACAAGCAAAGTATCCCTCGTGTGTAGGCTGTCAATTCAAAGATGAGAAGGTGTAAATAAGCTCGGTAGCAATGAGAAGCATGATAATTACTGATGAAACCATCATTACCTGGTTGAAGGTGTACTTGAAAAGCAGACCCAGAAACTCCACAATTGGAAACTGAGGACTTGACTCGATCCGTCTCAAGTGAACACTCACAAACAGGCGCAGGAAATCTGTAAACTTTTCCAAGTAACTGCAGGATTACAAAGACTTCATTAATACAAGACATTCACTACATGAAGAGTCATGAGCAAAAGTATTCATAGAACCTGATCATCTTGCCCTGTTAAAACAATCTAATTAATTTGCATTTTTGTGATGGGAAAGATAAAGTAATAAACTTCTCCATGACTTTTTTCCTGGTCTCTCTCTGAATCTCTCTTAGCAAGAATTGGCTGCACTGAGTTTTATTTAAGGTATAACAGTACATATTCTCACAACACTTTTTCAACTGTCATTTGAAAGAAAAAATACAATTCTGAAAACCATGCGTTTTTTTCCTTCTGCTTGGTCTGTCACACAAATCTTATTAGAGTAATTGACATATGTGGTTGTAATGTTACAAATATTAAGGGGTAGCAATATGTCTGCCAGGCAATATAATCTGTGGTTAGAAGTTGCTTCACAGAATCATCTAGTTTATGTTAATCTAAAATCATAGAGCTAGCTGGCCATGTTCTATTTTCTGTTCTGAATGCAAACCACAAACACATCATTGTCAAACCACATCAAAAGTCTGTTTGATAAACAATCCTGAAGAAAAGAAAGATAAAGGTTGTAAGAGTAATAGAAAGTTAAGTTAGGCTACTGACACTGAAAGACTGCAGTTTTTTTCCCCTGAATGTTGTCAATCATATATTTATTGGTTGCTTAATTCAATATTAAGTTTTTCTTTGGACTACAACTCTAACACAACTGTGTTGACTTTTCCAAACTTGGTTTAAAAATAATTAATGAAAGCTGGAGCGATTCCAGGTCACCGTTAACAGCAGCACTCGCTAGTGTGGCTGCCATTACATCCTGTACTTAAGTCAGCAGAAGCACACAGGCTGCAAGAAATTACTAAAAGAAAAATATTTAAACAGAAAGCACAAGAATTTAGTGGGAGTAGATTAATGTCTCTCTGTTTTATCCATTTTATCTTTCAACCAGAGTCTGAATTCATACCCTGGATAGCAAATTGCTGGCAGCTTTTACCAGATAACAGCTTCAATATAAGGGTTTGTGTTTTCTTGGGCATACATAAGAACCTTGCTAATAATGCTTTAGGGTGACTGCGCCATCTCACAGGTGATGTAAAACTGGCTTTTTTTTTCTTAAAATAAAACAATTAAAAATTAACAGAAAACTATGGAAAAAATGTGTTTTATATAGTCTCTTCTGCATGTGTCAACTCTTTGAGAAACCAAACTATCAGAATTGGTACATTTTACCATAAACAGAGAAAGGCTGTCATTTGGGAAAAAAAAAAAAAAGGGGGATTAGCTTAAAGAAATAAAAAACTGTCTGTATTAACCATATTGGATCCTTAAGCTATTTCCCAATGGACCACAGACATGGGGTCAAACTCAGACAAAAAAACATAAATGGTGTAAATAAATATTATACACTATTTCCAAACAAAAAGACACATGGCTTCAAAGAATCCATGCAGAAAATGACAAAGATAAAGAAAGAGGGTTTTCATAGCTGGACTACCAAGAAAATAAAAGGGAAACAGGCTTTAGATGGTTTTAAAGTAGAACTAAATATACCCAAGTGATCTTTGAAAACACACCAACATTTTCAAATTTTATGCAAAAACATAGTCTGCTTCTGCACTGAGGCATACCTCTCATCGAGTTCCTGTAAGCGGCTCTTGACCGTATGAGCATTGTTCTCTCGCGTCAACCTTTGCAGAAGAAAGAACGTCTGCTGGAACATCCGCAGCAGGTACTCCTCAAAGTCCATTGGCACGCAGTTCTTTGACACCAGTTCATTGACACAGGTCATGGCAAGCACGCCGAGGCGAGCGCGATCCGCCTTATTGACCTCGCTCTGCTGTCCGTTTCGACCCTCCCCGTTTGTCGTCGGCACAGCCCCAGGGTTGAGCGGTCCGTTAGAAGTGGAGGAGATGAGCGCTCCCGTCTTGGCCTTTGTCCGTAGATCACAACCAAAACGTGCGAAGTGGAAAATGGATGCCAGCAGCGTGGGTGTAATACTTGTGGACAGTGGGATCCAGCTGAACAGGTGAGCCAAGCACTCCAAAACAAGACAACAGAGCTGATGACTCTCATTGTCCAACGCAGCCATGGGCTGACAAAGCAGCTTTGAGTATTGGCTGCCCTGAAACAAACTGCCCAGCAATTCCACTGATACATTAAAGAAACAAAAATTGGTCATGTTAACTTACAAACGGCTTGATGAAAGACATGTTACAACTCAGGTTATAGATGAGAAAAAGAAATCTCATAATTGTTGTTAGAAAACTAACAACAAATCAGGACAATTCACTTACCACTTTCCCTAGAAGTGGGTGATGGAGGTGGAGTAGAAGCAATGACGCTGTGTTTGTCCCAGTAAGTCTCCAAGATACCTGTGGAAAACAACCAGTTCAGTCATTCATGAAAAAGTTATGTCAAAGTAACAAACTGCACTCCAACATTTGCCCAACTTAAGGGTTTCATATTGGTCAACATCAATAATTGATTAGTTTTTTATTTTAAATATCTGAAATAATGCCTAAATCGTGACATGACCTTTCCCGTTTTGTCCACAGTTTTCACTGCACGCTATTCTTTTTTTTTATTTTTAAGCAGTTATAAGGCATGGTGATGAAACCTGAAACTGCTACTGTGCAAGTTGCTTAGCAGGTTGTTGCTAGGTAACCAACCAGCGAGTGGGTTGGTTGCTTAGCTGGCTCTGAGAGGTTGAGTGGCTGAAGCATTTCCTCTGCTTACAACCCCCAATGTGCAGTGAGGTTCAGTGAAATTATTGAAAATTCTATCTGACATATTATTTATTGATACTGATTGGGTGGCTATCGCAATATACATCATTATTAATTTATTGTCCAGCCCTAATACAAAGCCATACAAAAATATTCATACTTCATGCTCGCATTTTGTCACACCACAATTTTACAGTCAACTTCATTAAGATTTAATGTGACACATCAACACAAAAATAGCGAGTACCATTGAAAATCCATGTGCAAATACGTTTTGACCATGACGAGTTCATTGCAGCTCTGGCTGTTTCCTTTTTCAAATGACAGACTCACTAATGCTGTGTGTCCAAATCTTGAGTTATTGATTTATATCCTTTTAAAATCTCCAAAACTTTCTCTTTCTGTTCCTTGCCCTGCATCTTGTTCATTAATGCACTCCAGCATTAGCTTTTAATGTGAAACTGCACTGTCGTAAAATAAAGAATAATTCTGGAGTTCATCAGGCCTAATAAGTGCCACAAGTCCACATCTGTTCACAGCTGCACAAAATCTCAATTGCGGTCCTTACCGGTCAGCAGTCCGAGCACGGTTGGCACCTGCTCCAGCAGCAGTTTACGCAACTCGTCTTTCCTGGCAACACTGAGATCTTCCCGAGGACAAGCAAGTTCTTCTGATGTGGTTTTCAACATCACCAAACCCAGTGGAGCAAGAGCCGGGGTCTGGATCAGCTGACGGCAACAGTTGGAAAGATTTATTAAATTCTGCCCACCAGCTTAAGTCATTGTCATACTTGAATTGTACTTGCAATATGTTTAGAAGTTATTTTTTTTAAACAGAAACACTGAAATGCTTTTTGCTAAAGTTTTCAAATCAGATTCCATCTAAATACTGAGAAAATTAGCTGATTCAAATTGTGAGAAAATATAAAAGTTAACTTGATGCAAAAGTTTAAGTTGCTTCAACCTAGTCACCACTTTTATGGAAACTTAAAGGTAAACATGACACTGGTTTTGGACAACCACAGAAAAAATAATGGTAAACATCTATTATAAGTGCCTCAGCATATTTTTCGGTTATTTTTGCTTCTTTGTTCTCAAGTTACATTCCTAACCACATCCCAGTCCCCTTTCTAGATTTGTGTGTGCATTTTCAGTAGCACACTTCGTGGTATGTGTCTGCAGAGTTCAGATTAAAGACTGAAAAAATGGCTTTAGAAATGGTTCCTTTATAATTTTTGGCCAAAAAATTAAAAAAAATTAATTTTTTTAATTAAATTGAAAAAATTTAAATTTAAAAGGATAAAATGACTTTTTGAAAGATTGATGGTATTTACAGAATTAGAATTAAAAAAAGTAATAAAATCAGAATAAAAGTGTTTTTTAACACAGGAGTACAGTACACATTTACTCAAGCATCCTTTTCTAGAGTTCAGTTACTAAAATGATCAAGAAGCAAAGTTACAAAATGATAAAGAAGCATTGTAAGCTTTTTGAAGCTACTTATATTACCCGAGCACATGTTATAAGAAAAACTGTGGCTTTGGAATGCTTGTCGAAGACAAATCATTGTTAGCTCACATAACTCAAACACTGCTCAGCAAACAGACACCTTGCATCGATAGGGCTCACCTGAAGGGTGTTTGTGAAGAAATCGTGGTAGAACATTGGCCAGTCTTGACGTCCAATATCCACAATGACTTTGCAGAGTTTGTTACGGATGAAATACGGCACGGACTTGTGTTGAGCAAGTAGGAGCTTGGGAAGACAGCTGCGAATCTCCATCTTGTCTTGTGAAGCCAATCCAATCCACATTTTGTTCACCAGATTCTGAAAATACACAGCAACAATTATACAAAACGATGCAAAAGAAGAGAATGCAATATTGCTAGCAATGTCTTTTCAACAAACACTGTCGTTGAATTGAACAACGCTTTACGTGCAACGTAGTCATTTTTTTATTTTAAGGTCAAACATTGCAGAGAAATCTGAGGCTCCCACTACTTTCTGTTAATCTTTAAAACTATGCATTTTAAATGTTCTACCGTTCGATAAAAAGGTAGAAAATTGGCCAAAATAGCAGTACTTGGCTAACTTGATATTTACTGAAGTGGCACTTGTTATAAAATGCTTGAGAACTATAGCAAAAACTGTGCAAGAAGCTGAAACTTCCAAGTAGCTGCAAAAAACTTGAAGGATTTAAAGAGTTCCTGTACTGAAGTGTTGCCCAAAATCCCTCCTGAGATGAAATGCAAACCAAAATGTTTATTTCTTCATAGGTGGGTAAAAATCCACAAAAATCCTCAATGGATCACAGTATATCATCCAAATGAGTAAAACAATACTTTTCTGTTCAAACCATCTTCTTTCTAAAACATTTAAAAGGGAAGAAGACTCTAGAAAGAACTTTGATCTTCCACCTTTGGTACTTACTTCAAATACTGTGAGACTGTACATCATTACGTACTCATTCCGAGTATTGGAGAGGAAGAACAAGCAGTGGCGCCATGCTCCACTCTGCTGTGCAAAGTTATTCAACAGCTCTTCTGCAGAAAAAAAAGGAAGTAAGCGTGAGATCTTAGAGGGGTAGATGACTTTGTAGTGCTTTACCGAGAGACAAACTGAAAGTAACATGTTGCAACACAGGAAATGTTTAACATCATATAAAAAAGGCAGCAAACAAATCACTCAAAATGAATATTAACGCATCATATGACGTTCAGTTTCTATAAAACGTTGCATTTAGGGTTCCAGAGTTTTGAAAGACAAATATACGCTGTACGAAATAGTCCAACATTGTAAAACTTTACCTGCTATATAAACTGAGGCTGCTTGTCTTTAAATAAAACAATAGAACATTATTTATAAACCTAATTCATTTTTTAATGTCTCACAAGGGATGTTGGCTTCATTCAACGATGAACATAGAGTTACCGACAGGAAATGAGTAGGAGGGATCTATGTGCACCAACGGTTCTCATAGCCTACATTTGAACTACAGGCAACATGACTGACAATCTAAATGGGATATATCCTACATACAGGCTTGTTTTTTTAAGAATGCAGCGAATTTCACTCACTACACCTAAACTTAGCAAAAGCACGACTAACGGTGAGATTATCTGGAACCTGTATGGACACACTAAACATCTTGAGAGTGTAAATTATTTTTGATAAACTACGGTGGATACTGGGAAAAATGAAGATTTTCTGACGATCATGTTCAACTTGTATTAAAATGTTCAAACTTATTTTCTGTTTCTAAAACTAATTATTAGAAGTGTCTCTACTGTGCCTTGCAAAAGCTATCCAGCTACTCGAAAGCAATTACTGGTAAAATTATGAGCAGTAATTGTAACTCAGAAGAATTGATTAAAACCATGAAGTGTGACGGTACGACTAAAAGCTGCTTTATGTTCTTTCCACTGTCCACATTTGATCTGCAGAGAACTTTTTGGTATAACGTTTAACATGCCTCTTTTATAAAGAATGAACCCACACTAGCAAAATATGACATTTTTCATGTCAAAATGTGTATTTTTTTCCTTAATACTAAAACTCAAGTTTCATAGTTTTTCCGACTGAGTCAAAACGAGATACAGATGAGTGAGACTTTGAATTTTATCACAATTTTTTGTTGTATTTATTGGATTGTTGATAAGACTAACCACAAAAGTTACATTTAGTAGTAAGCTTGCGCTGCAAAACAATAGACTATTAAGATCAATTCTATCTTAAAAATGCCAACTGAGCATTTAAAGCGACAATGGAATAACAATTTAGTCAGCAAAATCCTAACAACAACAGTTTTAGGGATTAGTAAACATAATTTAGTTTATTCTATTCTTAAAAGGATTGCATATTTTTAGCACATTTTAATCTGATAATTGCCCATCTCAACTACGAACCTTTTACTAAGCCATGAATGAACCTGTTAAATTTCTCTATAAATTTGAACGTACCTATTTCCCGTTTCCGCTCATTGGTCGTGCAGCTATGAAAGAACTCTGTCATCAGGTTCTCCAACGCACGCAGCGATGATTCATCAGAAGCCTGGGAGATGATAAAAGCGAAGTGTGCAATCAGCCAATAAATTAATCTGAAGAGTTTGAGAAAGGAATGGGTAAACAAAAGATAAAATCTGCATTCATGCCAGATAAGCTTCTCCAAGAAAGTGTTTCTATATATACACAAATCCAGCAAAAATCTTCAGAGCAAAAATGATCAAACTATATTCTGAGCACAAACCATTTCTTTTGAGGTAATTTGTCAAACAAAACGCACATGAATCAAGTGCTCAGAGGAGTCATTTAGGGAGATGGAACCTAACTTCCTCTGCATGTCCAGACATGCAAATCTAATTGTCTTACTCTCTACTATGTCAGTTTTCTTATAATAGTACTAGCACTTTATTTTACGCAGTCCTGTTGATCGAAAACGTAATGTTGCTTTCTTGTTTTCTGCTGTAAGAGAAGCTAGGCCCTGTCTTGCAAAGGCGAGGAGCCTATAAAGAGCCGTCCACCTGGCAGGCAGGTTTGAATTCCTCAAATAAGCCACAACTTGCCGAGGCTAAACTCTACGTAAAGCAAACATTTTTGCAAGACGGGCGTCTTGCACAGTGGAATGGCTCAAAGAGCTGTCAGATTTCACAGAAGTGCCTGGCCTCAAAACTGTTAGATGGCCCAACCGCCACAGAGATTCGTGGGATATTCAATCAGGCTGTAACGAAATTGCTCAGCTAAGGAGCCGTTTCGGTTCACACTTCAAACTATCTTTGCAAAGACACCAAACAGGAAGACAGAAATAGACAAATAACACAAATTAATCTGTACTTACCATGTTAGCCTGACTGAGATGCGTCCTTCAGTTTATTCAGTCGCTGATCAGTTGACCGTAATAGGCCGACATTAGTACGTTGCTAGTAAATTCTATGCTAACACAGGCTAAGGTGTTTCTGGCTAACGCAACCGCACACCGTATTTATCATGGTGCACAACTGCTGGGTTGGTGCTCTGCACACAGCGATGGCCAAAAATAGTTGCCGTTTTACTTAAAATAACGACTGCAGCGCGACCGGTATATTTACCGTTCTGTAATAAAACCTCGCAAGTTAAAACAGTTCGACCGTTGAAGAGTCTGTCTCAAAATTAAAAGTTAGCTGCATTCTCGTGGGTCGCCATTTACCGTTAGTTTTACACACCGAACAACCATTTGTCGAAAACAGAGCCAGGTTTGCCTCTTTCGATCCCGCTGAAGTTACAAAGCATTAATCAGCGTTCAAAGTCTGCCATTTCGTCGCCTAATTACCCAGTTGCTACCGCTGCAGCGGATGCGGCTAAAGCTGTTAGCTTTTCTAGAAGGCTGGAGGCATCATTTTCGTTAGCTTAAATGTCAACAGCAGGCATGGCTCCGTGGCCGTTGCTCACGACGAATTCTCTTTACGGTTTATTATTTCGGCTCAAATTAATATTCATATCGAACACTTATCTTACAAACGTGCAATTATAAACCGAATATCTCTACACACGTCTGTTCCTGTTATTTCCTTTTTCAAAGCTTAGGGCGGCTAGCGTCAGGTTAGAGTCTGCCTCACAACTTCCTCTTTTGACATAACCAACCCAATCAGCTACTGTCAAGTCACAAAGGGTAAGAAACGTAATCCGGTTTTATTTTTCAAACTATAGAGTCTATTTGGCGACATACATGTTTTAGAGTGCAAGCGATATTACAGAAATATTATTATATAAGGAGATAAATTACTCCTTATTTATGGTTAAGATAAAGCTCTAAAACTGGGCCATGTCGACTTCTGTAGAAAAAAAGATATTATTTGATTTTTATGTATACAAGTTTAAATCTAAATCACAATTTTAAAAAGCATTTAAAATTAAATGTATATACTTATATTAAATATAATTGATTAAAAACAAGAAAAACCTTTGACTTTTTATGTTTCAACATAACTACTTTGACAATAAAATATATGCAAAGATATATGCAAAGGTTTTTATTGTTTGCCTTTCATACCCATATAATTTACTTTGTCGGGAAACCCATAAATTGCTATTGCGACCTTTACACCAACATTTTTTGTGCTGTAATTTTAATCAGACAAACATCTTGTCAATTAAATTTTATTCATTGCAATTCAGTTCAGTTTGTAAATATTATCTAAGTACAGGCAGATTTTAATTTCATATCATACAGTATAATTGGATCCCAATTTGATTGTACAATGCCAATTAGTAAAAAGTTATCAAAGGATGCCCAACAAGCTCCATCAAGCAATTCACTGTGCAGGATCTGCATCTCCATTTAACAGGAAGAAAAATTAAATTGTAAATATGTTGGAACTTTTACTTTGAAAACTAAAAATTGAATGAAGAAATTCACACACACGAAAAAAACAAAACAACAAAATAAAACGGAAGATCTGACCTGTGGTGACTTGTGTAACTTGATATATAAGTTTTGTTTACTTTGGGGAAAAAGACAGTGGTTTAAATAGTCGACTACCTGACTTGGAAGTCACACAAATAATCTTAAAATACTGAGTGGGAAACACTTAGCTGATGTCAAAATAGATAAACTGAGTCAACACTGACATTCTGCATTAAAGGGTAATTTATTAGCCATAGAAAGATAATAGCAATACTTTTTATTTATAGCTTAGGAATAAATAAATACAATATGTTTCATAAATAAGGTTATCTCTGTCAGGAAAAAAATACACAAAAGACAAGTGTGTAATACATAAAAACACATTAAAGCTAAATATGAAAATCAATGCACCACTGTGAACCTTATTTGTTCATGAAAATAAGAATCTGAATCAACTTCCTTTGCCAGGTTTGTTGATACAAACAAGAAATGTAACTTGGTTTCCATTGCTCGCATTGTAATCAAAATATGATATCAACGTATGATACTTATCTACATTGTAAGTCACAACACAGCACCTTTAATCATCAGTTATTGGTATACAGTTTAAACAGCAAAACAACTTATAGAACACATACAAGGTTTTGTTTTTATCATGGTGCAGGTAAAAAAATGCAAGAGCAATTTTTACTGTCCTTAATAACGACAGAATATTTTGCTCATCAGCTTTTGCTTTAAAACGAGCTAAAATATGAGATATGACAAGTAAAAAAGGAAAACAAAAAAACCCCAAAATGAATAATACAAATCCAGTTCCACAGGACAGTAAATATACTTACAGTGCACCCAGAAAGTAGGACATTTCAAGCAGAGTAGCTATTCTCTAGTAAAATTTGTTCCAATAACTCAATCAATATACCAAAGGTCACTGCACAAGCCATTTTTACATGGGTTCTATTTTGTCTAATTTATACCAGCGTCCTAAAACTTCACTATTTCAGAATGGTTAACCCAAAGTCAGTCTATTAACCTTTGCCATTCTGACTAAGTGCATCAGTTTATCTTCAAAGTCCATCGTTATTCCTGAACCAGTTTCTTGTCAGAATCACTCACTGTTGGCCTGAGGTTTTCATTTTTTTGACTTGTGTGCTGGCGTTGTGCTTGCATGCTGTACGCCCAGGCCCTGTCCACTCCCTGCCCCTCAATCCTGCAAGGGCTCCAGTCTAGGAAGGGGAAACGGCCGGCCACTACTAAGGCATCATCTGGAAGCTCAACCTGCAGCTTCTTCTGTAACAAAGACAGCTAGAAATACAGGAAAGACAGACATTACTCAAAAACCTACATGTAATAGAAAGTCTATTTTCATTAAAAGTGTTATTTCTAGATTCCTTATGAGACTTTTATCACAAAATATATGATGAACCAATTATTCCAATCCAATCCATTTAAAATGTGTACCTAAATTGACTAAAACAATATTAGATAATGCCGGTAAGAATTTCAATTTTCATTAACAAAATAACAAATAAAGTAGGCCATGGTTAACATATGATGTAACGTAAGTGTTTTAAAAGCATTTTAATGAGTCAACCTGCCTGAGGACCTTCAGTTTTAAGAATTTAGTTTCTCTAATGTCTGTAAAAGGAGGCACCACACCCTCTTCCAGCTAAGAGCCATGTGTTCATAACAGCACCTACCACACTTGGAGCCAGAAACACCGTGACATTCTTGCATTTTGACAAGTCGACCTGAGATGGGACACAAAGAGGAATGTAAATAGACCAACAGGTTTAGGCAGAAACAATACAGCAAGAAACACCCTAAACATTTGAAAAACAAAACAAACAAACAAACAACAAAAAAACAGCAAACTCCCCCCCCCAAAAAACTGGTGTTTTTGTATTCCTAATAATTTTTAAGGTATTGTAGATATCATCAGTGTTTCACTGATGATATCAAAGAAGTTCTGACTGGCGACAAGTGAAAGGTATATATTAACCATTAGTGTATAAGCAAGCATAAAGTTTTTGTCTGAAGTAAACATTTCAATCTTTATTGATTTTATTCAGTACTCACTAATATGCAAGTAATATTAACTGTTAGGTTTTTCCTTTTTTATTAATCTTTTTAAACTTTGAAGTTTTAGCTGCAATTAAACCTGAAAAGTTCTGCATAAATACAGACCAAAAGGCAGTTTTGATTTGAGAGGTTTTCTCTGGTTAAAGGTTCATATTGGCTGTTCTGTGTAACTTTAAGTATGCATGGAATACCAAGGTCAAAAGGGTGTTGGTGGCTGTTGCAGACTTTGTTTCTACAACTGGCTTTGGTAGAATTATTAATAAGTGAAAAATATCAAACCTTCCAGAGATCTTCTTGTCTGTATGACACTTTTCCGTGGCAACCTGCTCTCCAGGCATGAAAGCGAGCTAGCCGTACAAGCCAGGGGTTGAGCTCATAGCCAACAGCTGGGCTAAAGCCATGCTGATAGGCTTCCAAAACCTAAATGGTTAAGGAGCACAACTTAAAACAGATAATCAGTACGGTGAAATGATTTTTTTGTTCATACCTTCATACTTACAATACGACCATCACCAGATCCCAAATCGACTAGATCTCCTGTTCGACCTCTCATCAAAGTCATCACATTTTTTACTTGTGCTTTGCTGGCAGGGATGTAGGGGACCTACAAGAACGGAATGTTCAGAGCATATTCAAACATTCTCCCACAATTCCTAAGTTTTGAGAAAGATGCACATCAAACCTGTAGCTTCAGTGGCACCCTCCGAAAGCCAGGCTGAAGCACTCCAACCCACATGGCATAGACAGCAAGCCCAGTTCCAGCAGCTATCTGCACAACACCCCAACCTCCAAGGTGTCTGGTCCTGAGGTCAGTAAACACCTCATCTGGTGCGTCATCATCCATTTATGCAAGAAATGAGTGGGAGTCGAGTCTAATTCACAGTTGAAATGTTATATATCCATGATGTAAAGGGTCCAAGTATATGTATATGTAGCCTTGGAGAAGATAAAGTCAACACGGTTTGGACTACAAGACCAGTTTATGACACTGTAGTAACAGGTTACAGGCTGTATTTCTTTAATTAACGAGTGGATGCAAAGAGAAGACTTATCCCTACCTCTGACTATTATTGATTCAGACTGCACCATTCAACCGCACACTTACAATATAAATTTAATAATAATTATCTAGAGAAATGAATCCATTTAGTGAATGCTACATACAGTTAAAGCTGGTTTGATGTTGACCCGTCATTTAAAAAAAAGCATTTACGACTAGTTGACCTAAATCACTAAACTCATTTTCTTTATCATGTAACGTTATCTGAAATAATCCTATATATTCACACAGTAACAGTAAAAGTACACGCTTACGTCCTGAACGTAAATAATAATAATAATAATAATAATAATAATAATAAAAACTCCGGTTAATTCAAGCTTTCGAAACTAAAATCTTCAGTGACCTGAAGAAGTGAAAGCGGACATAAAACCATGTCGGACAGGTCCATCAACGAAACGTTCCGTATTCTTGAATGCAGACTTAAGTTCCGGATACGGGTATTTTATCCTAAGTAAAATATGGAATCTTAGAATTTCGTAGTTTTAATGATGAGCGTACTTATGTTTAAAGTAATAAACATAAGTGCCAAAAAGGGAATACAACAAACAAGGAGCTTAATTTGGGGTTATTTACACTCCCATCAAAATTATAACTGATTGGTTTACACAAGAACAGAAATAATTTTCGCAAACAAAATAACCTATGTAGGACAGTACCTTAAGAACTTTCTAACATCAGAATAAAAACAACATGTCATGGCTGTTCAGATTATTTACAGTCAGGGGTTTACTTTAGCCATGACTTCATAAAGTCCTTAATGAAGCATCATTGAGTGACTGAAGGCATTCAGCATATTACTAATAGCCCTAATAGTCCTTAAACAGTCCATGCCGCATTGTGTGAAAGTAGGAGACTCTCTAACGCTGTGCAGGTAGGTCACTCATTCTCGGCCCTCTGAAGCTCTTACTGTAGCAGCTGTTGTTAAGCTGCAGTTCTATAATATAAACAAAGGAAGCTCTTTTATCAAAAATAAAAGCATCAAATTACAAAAACTAGTTTAATCAAAACATATCATGAATATGTGTTCATGGACTCCATCTTAAGTACAGAGAATACTAGTTTTTTTGTTGCTTTTGCCATAACTAGATGATATGCATGTAGGATATAACATAAACAGCACTATTCAGAGATGCAATGAGTTTATAGCAGCTGTTCAAATGATCTAATCGTCAGTTGATTTGCAGTAATCCACATTAATAGCAGATATATAGGGCCCCAAAATAAAATTCCGCTTTGTCCCCATGGAGGCTTGGGCCGGCAGCCCTGATGCTAACATCTCCACAAAACATATTAAAGATTGTGATTGTAGCATGTTATGCACACCAGGACTGGTGTCAGTGTAACAGGTGCTGATTTTCCTGTAAAAAGTAAAGAACAGGTAGGAGTGATGAGGCAGAAACAAATCTGTGTTTCACTTATCCTCCTGGAATCTGTTCTGATTAAATATTTATTAAACATTTCCAAACAGCACCATATCTGATCTATTTTTCAAAATATCATTGTGTCCATGTTATTTTCTTTGTTATTCTATACAATATATTTATTCCTGTAATAAACTGTTTTAGATCCTTTAATACAAAGGTACAGCTTATGTCACACCCAATTTATTACCCCATCTGCTACTGCATAAAGAATATACAATGTATTTGTATTTTTTTTATCTGTACACCAACATGTTCACAGAAAGACACAATAAAGCTAAACAGATTCGACTCATGTAACATAAAAACGATCTAAACATGTTATTTTCCAACAACTTTCAGAACCGTTTTATTTCATAGCTGATAACTGACAGTATATTAAGCAATCTGTACATAAAAACTGATCACAACATCTCCTGCACAATAGCTTTATATCTCAGCTAACTAGAACCGCCGTCGCTCTTTTTCCTCCCGGCACCCGTTAGTTCAATTGCTATGACAAGGGTAAATAAAAACACAGAAGGACTTTGTGTAAATGTTGGGACAGATCTATAAATTAGAAGCCAACCTAATTTTAATAGTTGAATTTCACCAACACAAAAGATATATTTTAAATAATTTCTGTGGTCTTAAAATCCATGATTAGAAGCTCAAAACTTCACGTAACAATAAAAAAGTTGAATAAATGTATATACACAGTAATCCTAACTTGAAGACTATTTTTATATAATCTCCTGTTTAAGTTCTTGGTGTTAAATCCAATCACATTACTGTGAGTCTTTAACACACTGGTTTGTTTTTATTTAGCATTTTGAGTTTAAAACTACGAAAAGATTTTGGCAACTGAGGAAATGGTGAAATTTGTTCAATCTTTGTATGAGTCTCTGCAAAATTTAAAGGCATCTACATACAGATATAAAATTGGCTGAAAGTGTAAAATTAAAATCAAATGAAATCAGAAATCATGTATTATAACTTTTATTTTAATCAGAGCATACAAAAAAAGAAAATCACCATCAAATTTTACTTAAAGGGTTATTAAAAGTATTATGCTTCCAGTAACAAAGAAAGTGTTAACTATGTGCAAGTCAACAACAAATGGTATAGAAGTGGAACAGCCCATGTTCAGTCAGTGTCTGCATCATCACTGATGATCCCATGCAGGTTGGCCCACTCTGATATCGTTCTGCGTCCTTTGGGAGCGTTATTTTCCTGGTCACTGTCTGAATCAGAGTTCAGAGTCCGCTGATAAGAGGAGGGAGGTTCCTTATGTACCTGCATGGCTGAGGTTCCTCTGCGTCTCGGCCGACCTGTTTGAAAGGTGTGTGGACATATCATCAGCTTATGCAGGACAAAAGCTTATTAAACAGCATAAGAACAATATTGGATCAAGACAAGTAATACAACTATTCAGTCGTTAAAATTGGTAGAAGATATAAAAAAATTTCCTTGACAAGTACATTTATTATGTGTATGTGAACAGAATAAAATGCAAACTTGTCAGATTTCAAAACTTATGAGTGGCTGATCAGTGTGTCTGGATTAAAAAAAACAAAACAACAACAACCAGTTAACAGTAGTATTATAGTATTTGTATTGTAAGCGCTTACTCATCTGGGGCTCCAAGAACGAAAAAAAAAAATTTAGAACGTACCTTCGGTGGAGATGATGTTGTCGACATCAAGTTCAGCCAATTCCTGAGCTTCCTCTCTCTTCAATCGAATTTTCTTACATTTCTCAATAGAGGGGTTACCTACACAAGAGGGGAATAGTCATTTTACTTTAAGGCAGAGTAATAATTTAGTGATCTGATTTACTGAATTTAGTGATTAGAGAAGCAAACCACCCTTAATAAATGTTAAATTACAATAACAGCAATTTAATCAAGTCTACATTGACATTTGTTTTATTGACTAATGTCGAAAGGTAAGAAAAAATAGAGAGGTCCTGGCAGCTGAATAATATCTCAACTCATTAAGATTGTATTTTCCAGTACCTGAAGATACTGAATGAGAGAATAACCTGAAAAGAGTCAGTCTGAGCTCATCTGCTGATCCTTTGACAATTTAAAACAGTTTTTGTCCTTTCAAATGTTGTTGGCATTTTTCTCCTCTCCCTCATTTGAGGATAGATGCTGCAAATCAAAGCAAATCACGATGCTTGACTGAGGCTGATGATGAATTTGCATATTCAGTATAAACAGAGGTGTATGTTTTAATTGTAGAACTGAAACAGTTAGTACAATGTAATTATATTTATTTCATCTAGGTGTTTGATCATGATTTTGTACTCTCGGTTAAAAAGAGAGGCCCCAAGACTGAAGTCAGTGAAAAGACGAACGTATCCCCACTGACCACGGAGCCCAAGATCTTCAAGCTCCTTCTTTAGAACAGCCACTTTGGAGCGAGTGGAGCGGCAGCTGTCCAGTAGCTTCTTGTAATTCCTCCTCACGCCACAGAGGGCAATGTAGCGTTTGAGTCGCACGACTGCTTTGTCTTCATCCTGCAGGGACAAAAAGACAACTGAGGAGATGAAGACTTGTTTTAACATAAAAAAAAAAAAAAATCACAACAATACTGCAGCACCTTCTTTAGTCATCTTACCATCATAAATTTCAAAAAAAGTCTGAAAGCATGAACATTCCGGTTGAGATTTCTTGCATCAGCGAAGGGCTCACCTTTGGGCCTCGGTTCTTCTCATCTGTCTTTTTTGTTTTCTTTTTCGTCTTTACATTTTTATTTTTTTCTGGGTCGCTTTTCGTCTCTTCGTCCAAAGACGGCAGCGATGATGAATCCGAGTCTGAATCATTTTTCTTCTTCGCATTTTCTTCTGCTTGGCACAAGGGCAAAACATTCAAGAGCATTAAGCATAATCATATTATTGTGTAAATGGTAAAACATATACATATGTTGAACAGTTACCTTTTTCACTGGCAGAAGAATCATCATCCTTGATTTTTTCACTTTTCTCCAACTTATTGTCCGAATCACTTTCACTCTCCTCGTCGCTCCTTTGTGTTTTTTTCCCTCCACTTGCATCGACGCGTCTTGCCTCTTCTCTCTCAGCAGCGTTGACCTTTTTTTTCACCCTTTCCTCCGGACTTGTACTCTCATTCCCATCCTCTTCTGACTCATTCATCTCTTCATCTGAAGACTCATTGCTTGTGACACGGCGCTTAGCTTTTTTGCTTTTCTCACGGTCTGATTCTTTTGCTGCTTCTTTATTTTTAGACCGAGATCTAATTTGTTCCTTGTTTTTACTTCCTGCTTCACGGTTCTGCGTGTCTTCAGAATCTGTCATGAACATCATAAAGAAAAAAAAAAGTCTTGGTGACATTTTATCATGTAAGTCACAGTCGCTGTTTTGTTCATACTAAATCAGTAATTCCATGTTGTAGCAGGTTATTTTAACACTCTGAGAGTTCAGTTTTGCTGTGACATATTCACTCAGGCCACGAATAAAAACATAACTAAAAACAGACTGTTCGCTTAATTGGTGATGATGTACTTATAGCGGTGCTCTTAATGTCATGCAGGAGATTTACTGTTAACAAATCAGCAGCATGTTAATGACTTAAATGTGGGCTATTAAAAAAAATACATAATTCATACCTGATGATGAGCCAGACTGTTGTGATCGTGATTTCTTTGATGTGGATTCGGTTTCATCTTCACTTTCAAACTCCTCTTTTTCTCTCTCTCTCTTTTTTATCTTCTGTGGTTTTTTGGTTTCCGGTTCAATTTCACTCTCATCATTTTCCTAGAGTAAACAGAACTTGTTTACTGCAAAAAGAGAAGTACAAACACTTCCTACAGTATTTTACACATGAACAATGAAAACACACTGCTAGCACGTTAGCAATACAATCAATACAGGTGCAGTGTTCTGCATCAGGAAACATTTGTCTTCTATTTTTTTGCTTCACCAACTTGCAACAACAAAAAAACAATCTTATTTTTGAAGCAAACAGCTAAAGGCCTGACAACCCTTTTGTTTCAGATACCTGCATTTTCATGAGTTCTTCCTGCACAACTTGTTTCATGAATTGTCTTGCTTCAGAGCTCAATGATTCACATCCTGCTTCAGCCAGGTATCGTTTTTTCAATATTCCTAAGGTCAGCGTGCTGAAACAAATTAAGAAAATAAACACGTTTGATGAGCAGGATGGAACAACTCACAGATTAATTATGACTCCACTGAATGTTTTGTTTAGAGGTATTCTACAAATGATGTGAGCACAGATTAGTCCTTTTTTAAATGCACACAAAAAGTAAAAACATTTTGTCAAACATTTGTGTAATATGTAAAGAAGATGTAGAAATTTTAAATATGCAAAAAATAAATAAATAAAAAAATCGTACATAGACAAAAATTTACACTTTTTGCCAGGACACTCAGAAGCAAACTGCATCTGATCTTTAATGACATACAATTTAAGGTTTCACAGCTGATAAATGCATATCAGAACAAAAACTAAGGAATAAAGTCAAAGAAATTTACTTCAGACCTCCAACACCGGGTTGTGTCAAAGCACAGATCTTGGGAAGGATTAAAAACAAACAAACAAATAAATAAACATGTCTGCACCGTGAGCATCCCAAAACAAAAATCTGTCTGGTTTGGAACCACCTGGACCCTCACTAGATCTTGTCCAACCTGAGAAATAAGGAGAAAACCTTTTTTTTTTTTTAAACAAAGAAGAATTGTCAAAACAACATACCACAATTATATGTCCCTAATATTTAGAATGTTCAATTCATGGCATTTTATAATAGAAAAGATTAGCATGAAATATATCCTTTATTGTTTCACGGTGGGGAAAATCAGATGTACTGGCAGCAAGTTAAATATTTAAATACATATCCAAACTTTCTAGAAAAAACAAAACAGAGAAAACATGTGGGTCTATTTCTGTAGTGACAACATTTTGTCACTAGAGGGGGCCGATTGATATGTACGGAATAAAATAAACCTTTCTCAAACATGTAGTACTAGTTAGATCAATCAAAACTATCATCAGGACAGGTAGCTTATTACGACTGAACCGTAAAAAATTGAAAACACCAGCATGCTGAGTCACCAACTGACAGCTCAGTCATGTGGTCGACTCTAAACCGCTAAAAGAAGAAAGTGCAATTAGAGCCTGAATGACCACTGAATATCTGTTCGGCGTCAATGTCAAAGCTAACATCTCCTCATCGAAATGAAGCAACAGCAAGTAACAGACAGAACTCCTGGAGACCAATAATGACCACAAATAGCGGGATTTTTTTAATGTTAGTATTTTTCTTTATGATAATAAGAGTTAAACGTACCTTAGGTCTGGCTCCACAATGAGTTGACCTTTTATAAACCTCCGGATATCGATTTTCTCCTCTTCTGTCACCATCATTAACGGCTACTCTGCTTGCTGGGTTTTTGGCGGCTGGTCTCTTGAACATAGGCGGAAGTGACGTCAATCAACCGCGCCCCCTTTCAAAAAAAATTTGTTTTTTGTCGTTTGAGTCCCATGCTTTATTCTCCATGCAGTTACGGGACACAAGACCAACTTTTTCCTGCCAACAGCATCAAAATATTAGAATATTTCGAAAAAGAGTAACATTTCTTGCTAGTCATCTCATAAAGTGAAACTCATAAATCAGATAGTGATGTACTCCAAGCCTTTTTTTCTTGTGAATTTATTTTGGCTTTAAGATAATGAAGACCCAAAATGTTATTGCCTTAAAAGGTGCTTTACATTAATACAAAGTCCTAGAACACACAGTCAACAATTGAAAATTGTTGTCATTCTAATCAGCTGATTAAATAAAAACACCTGCTAAGGTTTCCTGAGCTGTTGAGTCTCTCTCTCTCTAGGTCAGTAATCTACATAATCATGGGGAATACCATGCTGAAAGGTCACTGCTAATGAAGATGGTTGTTCACAGAGTTCTGTATCCAAGTATATTAACAGAAAACCGAGTGGAAGGATGAAGGCTGGAAGGAGAAAATGCCCTATCAGCAGGTAGATCCTCAGCCTTGAGAGGATTGTCAAGTGAAATCCTTTCCAAACGAGCCACTGCACAGACAAATGCTAAACATGGGCTACAAATGTCAACGTTCTGGATCCCATCGGCAGTATAACTCTTCAATTAGGATGTTGACAACCTAGGGGAGAGGTCCATCCTCACCTCTCTCTGATACCTCCTAGCATCTTTAAACACTTCCTAAAGTCTAGCAGCAACAACGTTAAAAAAAAAAAAAAAAAAAAAAAAAAAAAAAAATCAGCAGGCTCATACTACAGCTGGAGAAGGTAGAGTGAATACTTTTTTCAAGCTATCCCAAATGTGTAAAGCTCTTCAACCACATTTAAGGTTTATATCCATTTAATATGTTAAAGAAAAAAAATAGTAAGCAGAAGATGGATTTGATGAGCAATTTATTTCAAACATTTCCAGGACGGAAGTTAAATTAGTGCATTTTCCAAGGTGATTCATACATACCATTTGCATTCAATGTGTTTCTTCCTTCTTATTTTTATGAGTGCTTAGGTTACCACCAGTGATAATTAGGAAAAAAGAAATAGTACCTTAAACCCTCCTAAAATGGCAGTCAAGTCCAGTTTAACTTTTTACAGACTGCATTTCCTATTAATTTAAGCTAAATCCTGTGATTTGGTGTAAGATAAAGCAAACATGAGAGAACATGGCTCAGAAAAACATACCAAAATAACAGTCACAGCTCATTTTTTAACACTGAACTAAAGCCAAAAGTTCAGGTTGCATTAATCTAGAGGAGCAATCTCAAAATCTGCCAGGCGCAACAGAGTGCGCTCAATAGCAGCAGATTCAAAACTCACTCAAGCATCAGGTAACAAAGATTGATTTCATTTACAAAAGTTAAATACCAAACAATAAATTAAGTTTATAAATTAATAATAAAAAAAAGAAGCTTGAAGCAGCATTTATAATAATTTAAACACAGAAAACGGAGCTGCTCAATAACTATAAACATGGCTTTTCTTTTTAATTCCAGTGTTAACATGTCGAGGCTCAACTTCACCGACTTCTGTCAGTCAGGCTCTGTGCAGCAGTACCATCGTCCTCCAACAGAGAAACCACATCCTGGATAAATGTTTCCTACATATTAAATACAGACAAAGCTGCCAGTTCAAACTATTTACACCCAAATAAGTGGCAGGTGGTCTGCTCTATGAGATAAATGGGTTTTGAGGCTCATTCAGTATCATGCAGGAAGGTACTAACATTTGAAATATTATTCTACCAGTTTCAGTCACCGCTGACTTTCTACACGTTCTGTTGAAATATGCAAATTGATTTTGTTGTAAACATCACTAAACTCTCTCCTCACTTAAAAATCAATCAACCGCCGAATCTCTGCAAGTGCTTAAAGACATTTCATAAAATAAGTAAAGACTTCAATATTGCTGTGAACAAAGAATGTTTCATTTTGCAAACATCCACAAAAAAAACCCCATTGAATTCTTCCATGCCATATTTTCTGTCACAGTTAGTCCTTGTACACAGTTTGCTGGCCGTGTCCTCTCTCGTCATGCATTATGTGCCTCCTTACGTGGATCCTGCGTACCCGTCTGTCCCCTCCCGCTGCACCCTCCTCCTCTGATTGGCTGGCTCCGAGCGATGAACCCGAGCCTCTAGAATCTAAAAGGTGCAACCCTCCTGGACCGGATCGGTTGTTCTCATAGATGAGGATGTTGAGTGTTTCTTCAAATATCCGCGCTTCGGGAAACTCAACCTAAAAACACGAATATGATTTATTTTATATGAATGCCCCCTCATTAATTTCTATGATGTTCCCTTTTAAAAAAAAAAAATACTCTTTTAAATAATGCTTTGTTCACTTTTACTTTGGGAAATCAAAGTTAAAGGGGGCTAAATACAAAAGTGAACCAAACTCAAGATTTTTTTGTATAAGAAAAATTCCCTTTGAATCAAATACTACTTTGTCTTAAGTAGTATCCAGTATAAGGATTTCATTACAAGAAATCCTTATGCTGTACAATTGATCAATGTTTGTACTTGCAACATGACAAAATGTGAACATTTTCCAAGAATTTAACACATTTTTAACAACTTATTTGTGACTTATTTAGTGAATAAGTTGTTGTCCAGAACATGCAACAACAGCTTTGAAACTTGTCACACAAAGCTTACTTTGGTCTGCTTCTTCTCCGTTGCGTACACAATGGAGGTGCAGCATACTTCTGCGATCTTGCGGCCTTCGCCGTAGAAGGACCAGCAGCAGATCTCGTCTCCGAGCACGTCTTTCACAAACAGGACACGGTTGTTGAATCGGAGCACCAGTTTGTCAAACAGCTCGATGTTCTTCAGCAGGTTGTCATCGGAGTTACTAGTAACAGGACGAAATGACAAGATGGGAGAATAATCAGAATAATCAGCAATGTAGAAAAAAACTTGCTTAGTCAGTGTTTTTACCTAGTATATGAATACTTGTTGTTTCCCCTGTTGTTTTGGAGCTTGACTACTGGCTGCAAATACAAAACAAGAACACATGAGGCAAAGCAAGATCAGATTTCTGTAATGACTGAACATAAAAAAAATGATTAAACTGAAAATTATTTTAAGAAAGGGGCAGAGAAAAGTAAAGTGCAAGAAAATATCTTTCCTATAGGATTTTTATTTCATCATTCATCATTTAGGTTTAAATTACTTTTCTACATGAAGCAATCATCTTCTGCTCTTCTTTGGCTGATGTGATCATTGGGATGCGGCAAACACTTTCGAAAATATCTTGTTGTTTCTAAAAGCAAAAGACAAATAAAAAAAAATGTTTTTACATATGTAAGAAAAAGATGTGTAAATTTCTTCATTTATATTAATGTGCATGAGACATGTCTATTACAGTAAGCAAAACCACTCTGTAAAAATGCATATTTTGTAAATATTTTAGGAATTCCCTCAAACTCACCATAGAAAAACAACAAAAACAAAAGACTCAAGACTCCACACTTAAAAAACCTAAATAAAAATTGACACAAAAAATAATGCCCAGAACTTAAAATTACAACTCATCATTACATTTCTAATAAGAGGCCAGAGCAAATTTTCTAAGAAGAATTTCTTGCAAACTAGAATCTTCCAATTATATGAAACAGAGACAAAACAATAAGATCTACATAAATGTTAAAATAACAATTAAATAAAAGCTGCTTGTTAGTTACTAGAAAGTAAATAATGATGAACTGTTACTAATTATTTGACCATCTATTCCATTTTGTTAAAATAAAATTGTATTCAAATTGTGAGTCAGTTTAATTGAAGCTAACTAAACTAGTTAGGACAGATTAGATAAGCTTATTGACAAACTTGTTTAAAATGAATCTCAAGCTCATTTTTAAAATCTCCATTTTTCATGTCAATAACTAAACATGTAAAAAATCTCAATTCTTCTAATTACCTCCATGGCATTGAGGCAGTGTTGGACTAGTCCTTGTACCCTGTAGAACTGGGCCTCCTTCAGGATCTCATCAAGTTCTCTGTGGTCTTCTGGAAGTGGTACTGAACCATCTCGTAGAAAGTTCAACACCAATCCAAAATGTCGACCGGACCTTTCCAAAACCACCCAACCTAAAGCAACAGGAACATTTCTCTCAGACAGTCATATGTCTCTGCAAACTGCAGAAAAATAAACAGATTTGCAAACAGGGAAAAGCATAGACTGCAATACAGTTCCAACATATTTTTTTTTTAAATGGATCAGGTCACATTGGACCAGCAAATAAGGACATTAGACAATATCATGCACTGTTAGATGTGCTAACAGGTGAGCAGCTATCAGACACACATCTACTGACCTTCAGGGTCTATGGTAACATTTGTTGAGCCAGTGCAAATGCTTCGCAGAAGACTGTCTTCCTTGCTTAGCGTCTGGATGGTTGTATAATGCAGGGAGCCGCCAACATTTAACTTGACGTACTTGCTCCCCATCAAACCCAGATTTCTGTGGCCGTCTGTCCCGTGGCAGGCAGGCTGGGGAACGGCAGACTGGACGGAGTCGGCATCATGACCGCCGACTGAAGCCTCCGCAGACATGGGGCTGTGGGCTCGCTTCCTGACTGCAGTACAGAAGAACAGGCTGGCTTATTTCCTCCGTCATGTTCAACCACAAAAATAAGGCGGGTGAGTATCAGTGAAATTTGGATGATGACACTACTTTAGCTGTTTTCAGGACTTTTTTTTCCCAGGTTTAGAAAGTTGACTTTTTAAGATCACAGTTATTTAGATCCAACATAAAATAGGCAAATAAATTTGATTATATAAATTATCTAATATTTTGATAATAGAAATGAAGCAATTGCAAAAGCAGGTAGTCTCTAACATTACAGTTGTGTTTAATTTTGACCCTGAAAGATACACTTTTTTTGAGACATGGTTTCAAAACATTTCTGTATACAATATAATAATCTCTTACAGTAAATAACTTGATCTACCTCAAATTATTGTTGTTTAAAACTGTATAAAAATAACAAAAAAATCATCATATGGCCTTATCAGTCGTCAGATCTGAGTAAAGTAAAAGCCTAAAATATCCTCTTCATCTGAATACATTTTTATCTGTAATTGTGATTAATTCGTTGTTTTTTTTGGGAAAACAATTTTTAGTCTCGGTCTTCATTTTATGTGAATATTAATCTCGTAGTTAAAATGTGCACCTTAGTTTCCTGCGTGAAAAAGAAATGCATCACAGAACCAACTGATGTCTAGATACGAACATATCAAATGTAAACACGCAAATAAATCTAGGATATTTATATTAGAACATACTCACCACGCAGAACATCCAAGGGTGCTAAAGAGTGAAAACTCTTTCTGAGCGTAGCGATAATATATCAGGAAATTATTATCAGCTAGCATAAACAAGCTAATTAACACACAAGCATTTCCAACGCAGCTAGCAGCACAAACATCATTCTTTTTTTTCTACCGCAACCACCTTCCCAAATAAAAAGGCTAACCACGACTACTCTATTTTCATTCACTTCATGCTAACAGATATTTTTTACTGTGTACCGCTTCATCTGTGGTGAACAGTCTAAGCGAACTAATCAAAAAAACAAAATTACTATATCAACTGACGCTATCTCCATTGTTTGAGACGCTGATTATCAACTGATGCTAATGTGAGAAGCTAAATAGGTCACTCGGAAATGAAAAACAAGACAATCCTCTTCCGCTGCTTTCCGCAGTTCGGACGTGATTTACTGCCACCTGCTGGCTGGTCTTATTAATGTCAATCTTCAGTTTACCGTGTCTGTTCTGATTCTCTAACCTTTTTGTATGTAAAATCAGAGGAGAAAATACGTAGAACAAACACTCACAATAACATCAAATTTGTGAAAATTCTGCTCTGAAAGTTTCTTGACACGAGGAAGGTAATTTGTAATTCCGTGGTGAATTTAGGTTTTCCTGCCTCCATGTGGTTAAAATGGGAAACTGTAACATCATCACTCTTCATCGGATTAGGTTTTAGAAGAATGTTAAGAAAAAGACCTGGGAAGAACTGCAAGTATTTATTTTGAAATGAAATTGATTAAGCTTTCAAGTATAAATATCTCAAAAGTGTCTCATGTCCTCCATTATGTTTGGTGACTGACATATGATGCAGTGAACCTGGATTCTTTGGGTTCTGACTCAAAAATCCTGTTTAATGAAATACCAAGACATAGAAAAGCTGATGCACTCGGGCAGAAAAACTGAAAATTGGCTGTTAGGTCTTTCAACAGGACAATGATGCCAGACATATGGCTAAATCTATAAAGAGATCTATGAGACTAGAAATCAACCCTTTTCATGCTCCAATTAATCTTTTGATATTAAGGAAGATGAGGTGATTTACCATTTGCAAAAGGGGGTTGTATAAAGTATTAAGAAGGCTGTGCGCAATTCTGATAGTGCCAATTTTGTTAGAAACATTTAAAACATAACAGGATATTTTCCTCACACACTTGAAATTAAATAATGTGTTTTTCTAAAATTTTCTCTATCAGGTTGTACTGTTGCAATGTGTACTCAAGCCTTTTTTTCCCCATATCTTTACCAGGAGTATCAACTATTAAATGTATAACAGAATATATGGAATAAATCCATAAATTATTTCAATGTTTCTTTTACAGTGCCAAAAAGATACTACTTTATTTACTTATTGATATTAAATGTGTGTTAACATGTGAAGGAGGAGTCCCAGTTATTTCGAAAATGAAAACACACTTGCGCACTCGTATTTTCTCCATTCAACAAAGACTTTATTTTCAATTCTGCAAATGATTCACTGTCTTTAATGTATTTATATATGAAGCAAAGAAATGTCGCTGATGATCATAGAAGATTTAAGTCAACAAATCAACAGTCTCCAGGAGTCCCTCATTTGGCCCAGTGAATGTCTAAAATTCAACGTTCAAACAATCGTTTATAAATAAATACATAAAGCGCATCACAGCAAGCGGCAAGATTTAAAGTTTCTCATCAACGTAGTGCATACAACATCAAATTTGATAACAATGATACCTGCCAGTAACTATTATGTTAATGTAAGAGATTGAGCAAAAGCAATATAATTTACAATCAGTGCATGCTCAAAGCGTTATGACATTCATGTCCTCACCTTTGCTTATACAGTATGTGGTGTGACAGTTTGCAGATGACGGCAGAAACAGCGAAGAATAAAATAAACACTGCCTTTGAAAACACTAATCCAACAACGGATGAAACACTAAGAGACATTAAATTATTTAACATTATATTTTGGCACAGAATTTCATTATGTGTATATAATGAAAATATATAGCCTCCTGCCACCGAGTGTATATATTAAGTCAGATATTTACATTCAAATAGTGTGAATTTGTTACAACCTGTGAGAAAAAAAGGAAGGAGAAGTTCATTGTTTTAAAAGAGGTTTCTTTTCCCTTTGCTGCGAAACTCTGAAACATAATAAGAGTCGCTTTAGAAAGTAAAAACAAATATTAAGCATTTTTTATTGAACCATGAACATAACTTTGATTGTTTCAACTAAAGTATTGCCATGCTCTCTAATGTTTTAGCTTTGTAACAAAATAATAACTGAAAAAAAGAATTCCCCCTTTTCTCATTTACATTTTCTTTGCCTACAATTTTTTTTTCCATTTTCTTTTAGAAGTCAATTTCTTATCCTTCATAAGGCACCAGTCCTAATAACACAGAAAGTTACACTATTACCCGGGTCTCACTTTTGGCAAATGAAGCACAATCAATATAAAGTAGTTACAAACTGCAATGGTAAAAAACAAACAAACAAACAAAAAAAACCCCAACAACATAAAAATAAAGAAAAAGCAAGTATTATAGGGGGAGTGAGGCCTTTTCATACAAAAAGACTTTGTCTTCTTCAAGAATTTAATGCTTCTGTGGTTTCATTTCTCACCCAGAAACGCTCTTCTTCAAATGGAAACTTCATACTCCCGTGTGTCCTGTGATCACATTAGAAACAAACGGATTACTTTAAGCCTTGAAATTGGGAACATTTAGAGACTGACAGCGAAATGAACGAATTTCATTGAGTGATGGCTCCTTTACTTACTCCTGCTTCATAGAGAGGGTTGTTGAAATCCGACTCGACTGTAATGGGACTGTAGGAGTGTGTGTGAGAGAGAGATTTCCAGAAGAGAGGCTTCCATTCTAGTCTGCAAATGCTACAAGAGACAGATGATAAACACATCAAGCGCTGAGTGAAAAAAACAGAACAGAACTAAAAAAAAGCAGTATTAAATCTAAGAATAGTCCAGAATGGAAATCCAAAACTATGATTTTGGAGAGAGAGACTTGGTGAAAGCAAATAATTTTTTACTTATCAGTGAAACAAATCCAAACAACCTTCATATGGACAAGAGTAAAAACTCTATGGATAACAGTATTATAAAATTATATAAACATATCCTATATATAGTGACCTGCTTTTATGTTGAACTGAAAAGCAACAACTGCTGCCAAAATAAAATAACTGATATTGATTTATTTATTTATCTCGAACATGTATTTATTATTTTGAATTTGATACCTTAATTTTAATCCTCTGCTTTAATAACATAGCTTTTTAACCTTTAACGTAAATTAACAGCATAACTTACTTTGTATAGTACATGTAAATGCCTCCAATAAGGAGGATGACCAGAATGATGGGCAGAATAATCGCCAAGGCGATGTTTTCACTCAGGATCTGACGGGATGGCTCGAAAGACTGGGACACTGCAAAACAATCAAACGTCAATTGTGATGATTTTCTGTCCTCATTAATGCAAAGTGTCCTTCACTTTGTGATAAAAATACGCCTAAAGAAGCACATTTAGATCCCACAGACAGCAGCTTTTAATAATGTAGGAATTGATTTTAAATGCGCTTGAGATGAGAAACCACCTTCTGACTTGTGGTCGTCCAAAAGCTCCTCGTATGCCACTGAGAAAAATAAAACAAGATCTCATCAGTTAGCGCAACAAGGCACATTGAAGTACTTTACATGAGAACATCTGGTAATAAAGAAAAAAAAAATAGTCTTTTTTTTTTAGAAAATAAAAACTAGGTGTAGAAGGTGTAGCATGAAAAGCCACAAGCAGCAAAAAGAAATATTGGGAGTGTTACAACCTTTACCTTTGCAAAAGGGTGGTGGGCTGTTCCACTGAGATGGGTGTCCAGGAACACATGTGATAATGACCTCTCCAATGAGTTCATAGCCCTCATAGCAGAAGAAGCGCAGAGTTTCCCCAGCCTGGTAGCTGTGTTTGTATAAAGTTTGGTAGCCATTGTCAGGGACTCCAGGGTTTGGGCATGGGTCATATTTCACTGCATATAACATACAAAAACACCTTTACTGTTAGATTGACATCAACAGCCATCATGAAAGACGAGCAATGCTGGAGAAGAGACAAAAAGAATCCTTACAGACACACTTCGGGCTGCGATCGCTCCATTTAGGGGTACCAGTGTCACGACCGTAGCAGGAGATTTGACTGGGCCCTTCGAGTTGATAACCCTGATTACAAGAGAAACGCACGACTGTCCCCAAAGCAAACCCCGCTTCGGGACGCACAGAGCGTGCCCCGTTCACCACCTCTCCTGGATCAGGACACTGTTGCACTGTGAGGGGTAAAGTCAGACACAAGTGACACAAAATTAACCAAAAATATTTTAAAAATCTGCTCAAGAAACCTTAGGAGGAGAATAGCGTCCTATTCTCAGTCATGTCTGGTTACGCAGCATGTTTTTCCAAAATGAAAAAAAACTAAGGTAAAAGAGAGAGGGAAGATCATTTTCTTAGCTAAGTATATTCACAAATTAGCTTTTTAATTTTAATAAGTATCTTTTGATAATTTCTATTATCCTATGACCTTTAACACATGTGGGTGGGGCGCTGCTCCAGGACAGGTCCCACTGGCAGGTGATGATGTCTGAGCCGCTGATGTCGTAACCTGGCTGGCACTGATAGGTCAGGACGCTGCCTCTCACGGGAGAGGAGTGGGATGAGCTGATCCAGCCAAACTCGATTTGAGGAAGAGTGGGGCATGTGTCGTTCGGTTCAACTTCTGCAGAGAGAGAGAGAAAAAGAGAGAGACTTGGTGAAAGCAAATCATTTTTTACTGATCAGTGAAACAAATCCAAACAAGCTTCATATGGTAAAGCAAATTGGATTTCCAGTTCACTCACCACGATAATGAATAAGAAACCCCTGACTGAGGATGAAGCTGGCATCATCCGGGTCGCTCTGAAACTGAATGGTGACCTCTGACCCCCCAGACACAATCTGGAAACGCTCTTTAGAGCCCATGTACTGTCCGATCACGTGAGACATGACGTCGTGTCCATCAAACACCGTCAGCACATCAGTGTGACGAATATTCAAGCTGAAAGAAAAATGAAAAAGAAAAGAAAAAGTAAAAAAATCTGTCAGCTTTCAATTCAGAAAGAGTTTTTCTTTTTAAGTCGAATAATCCACCCAGCTACTGCTTTATTTTATGGCATAGAGGAGAATGAAGAAAGGAAATGGAACTGCAGGCAGTTGGTTTTATAAAACAAACTCATGAAGTTATTTATCTATGTCTTTCATTAATAATTACTAAATAAAAGATATGATATGGATTTGGTTTTGGAAATGAAACATGCAGTTTTACAAATTCCTATAAAAATTCAAAAGCTTAATTTGAAAATTAAAAAAATTAAGATTTTTGCCACAGTTGCCAATTCCTTTGCTGAAAGCAAGATTTGAATTTACATTTTTATTAAACAGATGTAAAGTCTGAATAATTACTGAATACAATTCAATTCACTTTTTCCCCCATAATGTTGATAAAATGCCAAACACTCTTTTGTTAGCATACTCACATCTGGACCTCCAGTTCAATTCGCTTCTCCTCATTACCATGGATCTGCCAAATACAATCAAGACCCTTGGAGTAACTCTGGGGCCAGTCAGGGGACAGAATGGTACCAGCAGGCTCGGTCAGCTCTCCTCCACACAAAGCTTACAGAGCAAAGCAGACAGCAGCATTAGGTAAGAATCTGGACTGATAAACAGGGAATCAGTAAATTACAGATTACAAAACAATGTTTGAATGAATTGAACGTGATTAATGAGAGAACATATGAAGCCATTAGTGAATGGGCTTTTGACCTCGTGATCAATGGAAGAAAAATGAAGAGCACATTAATTTTGTACCTAAAGATAAGTTTTATTCCTTGTGATTTTTTCTATTTATAGTTTAAGAGGCAGAAAAAACCTCTGGAAAATGGAGTCTGGAAAAATGTGCACATCACTTGTCCATCCCTTGACTTAGGTTTTAGTGTTTTTAAGGCAGAATAAGTATTCCAGGGTTTAGAGCTTAATAAGCAAATATATGTCCACTGAAAATGCTCTGAAAGCTTAACAAAATATTTGTAAAATTAATTTAAGATATTACGAAGAATCCCACACATGAGACCAAAATCTGAAGGATGAATAATGAATATTTCAGAGACTTTAAGAAAACATACAGAGGGTAAGTTAAAACACTTACACTCTGTAAGTGCTAATAAATGCATGCACTCTGTAAGTAAACAGGTATTACCAATCATAGGTTCTACTTGCTCCAACACATTGCTGCTAGCAGTTTCCTCTCTGTTTCCTTTCTGCTACTGCATGGATTCTCAAGGATTCAGCTTATTAGCATCTAATCATTTATCTTGCAAAGGTACTGCAGACGGCAGCTAAATATTTTTTTTCAGGAATTAAAAATTGAAGACAGTATTTAGCTTTTAGTGCTTAGCTAAGGTTCTGAGTCATATGTTCCATGCTGCTCTACGTTTTCACACCACACCATCACTGTGGATCCAACATCCTGCAGCTTCAGGCACCGATCTTATCAAAATGCAGCGAGAACATCCAGAAATAGACATGATGAGAACATCATGTGCTTCAAATAAATACAGATTACTGTTTTAGTTACCTTAGGTATGTGGAAAATTAAAACATAGGACATAGAAAATTAAATTTTTATCTTCCCATCTGTCTTTTTGTTGCACAACCGTAGCTCATAGATTAAACTTACCCCTGCACACAGGCTCACTGTCGTTCCAATGGGGATTGCTGGGGTCAATGCATTCGATGGTTCCTGAGCCCTGCTCCATGACGAAGCCTGGAGAGCAGCTGAAGGTGACAATGGTGCCCAGCTGATATGAGATGTCACTGCTGCTGAAGTTTCCATGAGGCATGTAGGGCTCCCAACAATGCTCATCGTCGAAAGCTTCAGACACACAGAGAAAAAGATCATTCCTAGTTCTCCTTTGTTTGGCGGAATCGAGAAAAAAAAATGAGGTAAGCATAAAGAAGTAGGCTTAGCGTTTGAAGACCCCGCTCACCCTCATATCTGAGTGCCAGCAGCAAAGGGATGGAGGAAGAATCAGCTGTGAGCTCCAGGTACAGCGTGGAGCCCTCGCTCAGCAGCCCGCGCTCTGGGACGTCATCAAGATCAGAGTCAAAGAGCAGATGGGACAGGGAGCTGTTCCCACTGCGGACAAGTAACCTGGAACAGGACGAGACATAAATGTGCAAAAATACTATAATTGTTGTCTCAATAAGGACCGTAGTTGGAAAGCAAAGGGAAAAGTGCTTCTCTGGTAAAACATGCTGGTCTCTGAACCATTGCTGCTCTTTTGACCATTTTTTTGTGAAAGAATACCCAAAGATTTTTACCTAATGGTCTTAATGGTACATTTTGTGGCCATTAAAAATCAATACTGGGGATTGGGAGTGCCAAGTTAAATTTTTTGGGCTTACAAGCAACCATTGAACAGTAGAATTATTAGCGTTGGTATGCAGGGTTTCCCCCAGTGGAGGGCTGCCAGGCTTTACTTGCTCTCCCGCCAGGGTAAGTGTAGTTAATCTTAAATAGTTTCCTTTTATACACAAGTAACAGGGATAGAAAAGGTGGATTAAGCTAGGTGTATAGTTGACGCACTGACCTGGGCGTAAGGGCACACATACCATTCGTATCATCTCTGTGTCTGCCAGTTGGCCTCATGTTATTACTCATATTATTTCTAGGTTATGATACTTGCTCATGCACCTCCAAATTTTTGTAACTCAGCGAGCATCGCATGCGCCACTGTAAGTCTCCAACATATTTCATCCGCAGCCAGCAGACGTCTTTTCAGCACTTTCGTATTCGCACATACCTTTCATACAACAGAGCAGACCTGCTTGGGGAAAACCCCTCCTGCTTCAGGATACCTCACGTGATTAAAATAGCTGTTAAATCTTGACGGTTATGATAACTGTGAAGCTATGAGGACTTTCTTCTAACAATAAGTACAAATGGAAATCTTTGAGATCATTATTCTGTGCAGGAAGCTCTTGGGGCGAGGAACCATACCAGCCTGGCGACCACAAGCATCAACTCTGTCCAGGCCAGACTCCACAGTAGCACAAACTACAGGGGCCACAATAAAAGCAAAAACCTAAAGACTCTGAGAAGAGCGATAGTAGGAAAGACCCTCTGTAACAATAAAAATTAATTTTTTCCCTCATCCATTTGATCAGTTTGCTATTATTACTTCAGCTAAGCAAGAGTATTGATATGAAATCTTAAAACTTCAAGCTTACCTGTCATCATCTTCATCTAGAGCGATCCTCTCAAAGTGCAGGTGCAGCCTGTGTCCCTCTTTGGCTTCTATCAGCCAGTGGCAGCTCAGATTATTTCCATTACTGTGGTTGCTGACAGGAGGAGGAGGTGGTGACAGTATCCGTCCCACAGTTGCATTACGAATCCATCCTCCACAAGAAACAACTGATGTAAAAATGGTAAACAGTATTATTTTCTACAAACTGTAAATCAGCCACTGCTGTCATTATGACAGATTTCAATCGTTGTACGCACCAACACATTGAGGCTCATGAGTGCTCCAGTGTGGCTGCGTCGTGTTGACACATGTTGCCACCTCATGACCGCGGATCTGGAAACCTGGATCGCAGTGGAAGTGTGCCTGACCTCCAGGATGGATGTCTGTCACCGTCACTCCACCGCCCTCAGGCGAAGTGGGGAAAGGGCAGGAAAGCAGGAAGGCTGGCAACAAAGGTAGAATAAAAATTAATGCTGAAGATGTAAAAATAGTCTTATTATATATCGGAACATCTAATGGTGAGTTTCACTTCTATCCACTTTGACAAGTGTTCAATCTTCTGCAAATGTGAAAGTATGATGTCTTTTGTCATAATGTTTAAATATTCACTCAACCTTTATGTGGACATTCTCAACTAATCTGCAAGGTACTGATCATAACAATGTAAGACAGACTATCTGCAATACTGCTACATGTCTTTTTTTTATCTTTGTCTGGCTTCATTATCGTTCTTAATCACAAGATTCGCATGGAGTATAAATTCACCACTGAACCTGCTACCTGGTATGTCACAAGTTTTTTGCTGTAAAAGTGTTGATCTCAGTTTTTTTTAAAGAGCCTCATGGTGACATGAAATAAACAGAAGTTATTCTACCTTGATAGTGGAGGCTGAATGTGCCATGGTTGGACTGCCGGAGACTGCGGTAGTGAATGGAAACCTGATTGGTGGTACTGCGGATCACCTGCCCCTCTTTCATCAGCGTCTCATTGGCTAAGAGCTCCGGCCCTGCACCGCCGTGACCCATAATCACCAGAGACTCTTCCTTTGAAAGGTTTGTCTTCCTCACCTGGAGGAAGAAACAAGAAGATTTACACGCCCTAAGCTAAATAAATAAGAACTCAGAAATTCAGTTATTGATGAACTAATCCTACTGTGTTGATTTTCACCTTTGGTTATGAAATTGTACAGTTTTGAAATTCTGCTATTCATATTGTAGTCTAAACAGTGTCCTAGGATATATAGACAGTTCCATGTTGATTTATGTTTTATGTTGCAATATTTACAAAGTTGTGCTCTGAAAATTTTAATATCTGATTATATTTAGTTTTTGTAAACTAAATATCAAATCAAATAAGACTTTATAAAAATTGACTTTGTAATTTAACACCTTGAAATTGGGCATCTCTCTTTAAAAACTCCCTCTTTTTCTGAAACTCCGCCTCCAGAAAGTCATCGCAACATTGCTCCTCTATTAACCCTTCAACAACGTATTTACCAGCATTTCCCTGAGAAGGAGCTCGTCTAATGACCTCAGCAGCTCCACCAGGTGTTTGCTAATTGCTGCTGGCTAGTCTGAAGGAGCGTAGTGGGGAAATTGAGGGGGCAGGACACTGTGAGGAGGAAGCTCTGTAGCTTGGAAACTGCAGCTCAGGGGAGGAGCTTCGTCTTGAAGGCGGTGCTAGCTCCACCCAGTCATTTTGCACAGCTGAATGGTTGCCAAGGTAGATTAAAGGATTTCTCAAACATGAATGAAGGAATCAAAGCAACACTCCAGATATGTCTTTGATGATGGAATAAGATTATAGCATGATGTAAAGCTAATTTTACATAATACTGCCCCTTAACAACAGTCTTATCTTATTTATAAGTTTATTTAGTTAAATAAGCTGATTATGTCATCAGTTTCTTTAAAACTAGTATGCTTTTTGTTAATTTGTTTTCAATGTCTTAAGACATTTTGTGTTGCTCTTGTCTTCATGAAAAGTGTTCTTCAAAAAATGTTTAAGATGATTAACTGGTAATACGAATCATATTGTCTATATATTCCGTTAAAAGTTAACGTAAAACAAATCAATTAATTGCTTTGCATCAGAAAAACATTCATAAATTTGAAGGGCCGTAGGCTTTTCAGTTCACACAACCTGAATTTCCACACCGTAGCCTGGATACACAGTAATGCTGTAGGTGCATTCCAGAGTAGAAAATGAGGACGATGATCCAGGATCAGGAGACTCAACAAAATCCTCCATTGCTGACAAGGTGGCATTGCACTGAACTGTAGAAACAGAGGAGTAACAGAAAAGGAATTAGAAGAGTCAAAACGCAAGCTTTACTAAAAACTGGCTGCTTTTCCTATTTTCTAGGTTCTGGCAAAAAAAGGAAGATTTTGTCTATCAAAAATGTTTACATTTAGTAAAAACTGAGTCTAACATGTCTCTTTCAAGCAATACTCTCATTGTTAGGCGAGCTTTCGCTTTATCCCCACTTGTCCATATTGGTTTTAGTTGTTCTTCACCGTTTGCAGATTCATGCGGGGTGACTGCAAATCAATCAACGCTTTGTTGCAGACTCAAATTTAGTATGCCCCACGGCACAATCGAGCCACGGCAAGAACATTTTCAAGACAGCTGAAGCGTTACTTTAAAGCACAACTCTTGCTGGTGAACAAACAGGCTTGAGATATCTCCTGCAAACAACATGAGATCAGCAAACCACAATGACCACTGGCGGCAAAATGAAACACTTGAGGGACCCAGGTGACGCTCCCTCTGTCTTTTTATCTCAAGCACGCTCACACCTCAGAGATCATCTGTCTCACATGACATTTCTCTTCCCAGCTCTCAATCACAAACTATGAGAGCTGCACTGGCACCAAAAGCCAATAGAAATGCTACACTGGTGTGTCTCAAATTGTTTTTCTGACACTCATTAGCACTGGATCGTCTCCATCACCCCATGCTGGTCATAAGGCATAGTATTGACTGACAGACCACAGGCAGGCAAGGATAGTCCTATTATTAATATTTATATGTTCATCAAATAATAATGTTATGCGCTCCATGTCTGGTACTGACTTTACTCTATGCATCAGGGTAAAAATTATGGAATAAATATAACATATCTAACTCATTATCAGTTTCTTTTCTTGCTCTGGGTTGCATCAAATTTCAAAGCTGAAAAGCAACTTGTCATCTTCATACTCAAAATGTGAAAAAAAATCATACTCCTTGAATTTTTTTACATTTTGTCATGTTTATGTGATTGACAGACGCAAAGTAAAGTCTAATTATCGAGTGGAAGAAAAACCATACATTAGATCGATCACTGTGTTTTATTCAGTGCTATAAGAGTGAAGGGGGTTGAACGCAAATGGACGCAGAACTTTTCAAATTTCTATTTTTTTTTTTTTAATTGAAAACATTTCTCACACACATCCACTAATTTGGTTGGTCCATCCCTTAAAATCTCAAAATATTAATTGGAGTTTGTGGTATGGATAGTTTGGTAGGCGACTGTAAATTAATTAGTGCATAGTTTTAGAGCTCAAATATGAAAAAAAAATATGTTTATGATTTGGACTTAATTATTTTTGCTTTCGAGAATTAAAAAAAAAAGCCAAAAATCTTTGTCATGACTGATAGCTAAGTAATATGCTACTGCAATAGTTTTAAAGAATGTAACCTAAGCATATTCTTCAGAAGAAAAAAATAGCAAACTTATACTTGGCTCCAAAACCAGTATGCAGTTGGTTTAGTTGGATTAGAAAATACCAATGTGGACATAAAGAAAACTAAACGCAAATGTTCTGGCACTGCAATGCCAGCGAGTAAACATAAGTTTGAGTGAGAATGAATATGAGTGTTAGTAGATATAGGGCAGCTACTTTAGGACAAGCAATACGAGGATGCTCGAGAAACAGATGTGAAAGAGCAAAAGGCAATGCGGTTCAATTATATTTGATATCTCATCAAAAAAAACCCCAGAAAGCTATTGTTAAAAAAAATATATATCATCCCTTTGCAAGGCGACAACAAGTGAGGGTAAACTTGTACCTGGCACGTGCATAGTGGTTATGGTGGTGGTGGTAATTAGCGTGGTGGTAGTCTCTTCTTCCAAGGGGAACGAAGACATAGGACTCCTCGATCCGGTTTTGCCCGCGGCAGAAGAGGAGCCTAAAGCAGTGGTGAGGAGCCCTGGTGATATGGCTGTTGCTGTAGACTCAGCCATCCCAAGCCCAGGTACCGCCTGTGTTGGATTGGTGGTGGTACCTGCAAAGTCAACGGCTTCAATTTAATGCAATTTCCCATGCGAGGGCACGTCGTGGAATAAAGTACATGCGGAACTGACAGCAAAGTGTTTTCTGTTTTCTTTATACCTGATCCTCCGGAAACCTGTCCCAGGTACTCTTTACTTTGCAGAGCAGCGTGTATCAGCTCACCTGGTGGATAGGAGTCTGGAGCTGACGTCGGTGAAGTATCAGACTCCGGAGTCATAAAGGTCATGCCTGAAACAATCAACACTGGTTACTGCATTTGTTATTTGCAATGCAAAGAAAACACAGTGCCTTCCAAAATTGTGTATTTGTCTTTAATTATTCACATGGTGTGTCATTTGCTTGCATTTTATTATTTAGCACATGCTGTGGTGACATGAATTTCCCCTCAGCAGAATAACTACAGTCTAAAATAAGCCAAAAGTCTAAAAGAGTGGAGTCAATACCTTTAGATTTTAAATAGAGAAAAAACAAGCATCAGACTGATGCAGCAACCCCCCCCAAAAAAACAAAAACGTGCATGCACTGGAGAACACAAACAAAATTACCTGAAACCATGTGCATCATGGTGACAGAGAACATCACAGCGAGGCGTGCGAACCCCATGTTTCTGAATGACCTGAGAAGGTTAAAGGAAGCAGAATCCAGAGAAAGCGTTTTGTGATTTTGCACATTTCTCTGCCTATTAATAGCTCGTAATAGCAACAAGAGGGAAAGGAATCACAGTGATAATGAACAGGCCAACAATGTATTAGTCACCGCAAATCTGACTGAAATGTTTACATAAAACAGGTCATAATTGACTCAAATCACATCATGTCGACATGATGCTGTAAAAGGCTCTCCTAATGCAACTGATGCGTGGAATGAAACGTGACGTTAGAAGTCAGTATGCAAAGCATTGCCACAGACGTCGTACAATGATAACACAGGAACACACTCGGTTTTTAGGTGTAATATTCAGGCTTTCCCTCGTCTGCAATTTCCCATCTAAATCTGCAACAACGCGCCGAAAAATGCGCTATTCCAAAAAATCCAGCTAGCGAGCCCACATCGTCTCCGAAGGTTCCCCTTGAATTTCATTGTTTCCAACCTGTTAGTTGTATCAAAAAATGCTCCTCCGCTGCTCTACGAGGCGTTTCCTCTGTCAAAGATACCAGCCGGGTGTGTGACATAAATGATGGGGTTTATTCGAGGGCGAATCACCCGGCCCTCTTTGTGCGGAGGACGATTTTTTTTTTTTTTTTTTTTTTTTAACATCAGTCATCACCGCTGTTGTTTCCGCAGCAACAATAAAAAGGTGCCAACTGCTTACCTGTCTTCCAGGATGCTTCCACTGCCCTTTTTCCCCCTTTCTTTCCTTTTCTTTTTTTTAAATTCTCGTATCTCAGTTGGTTCTGCGTTGCTTAAGGCCGTAAACACTGCTGTGTTTGTACTGGTGAGATTGCCTCTAGCTGGTTACCGTGTGCTTGACGCATTCGGCTAAGATGTGAGGGCATTTGTGCTGGAGCGTCGAGTGCGCCCCTAGCGGCCGAACGGTGAAACGGCAGAAGTTTAGATCTCCTGTCTGCTGGAGAGCTGGAGCTGTCCAACCAACACGGTGCTGAAGCTGTCAGACACGGAGCTCCACGGTGCGTCAAGGTAATCTGACAGAGATGTTTGATCCGGCGCTAGAAAGAGATTTCTCGCTTGCATGCGGTGCTTGATAATGCATGGCAAACATTTTGCGCCAGGAATTCCCTTGAATGGTGGATGTTTATGCCGATGTGGGGAGTAAACACGAGCCAGCTGAGCTGTGCGGGCTGGCGCAGAGCAAAGAGACAAAATGAATGCTCACGCCACTGCGAGAAGCATCATTTTATGAAGCATCCAACTCCTGCCAGTGGAGAGCATCACTGGGGTCGATGCAACAACAAGTCTGCAATGACACAAAACTCGCATGCACATACGTTCAAACCGTGGACGCACTTTTATTTTCTGTATCAGTGTAATCATACATTACAAACATCACAGATCTTCCCCCTTGCCTCTTTATCACCCCTTATTTTAACGCATATGGTTCACCTTACTCAGATGACTGAAGGCTTGCTAAAATTTGTTCGCCTTTCAGAAACTTACATCTATGTCGAATTATACTCCACCAATAATAATAATAATAATAATAAAATAGGCTGGGCTGTTCACAACTTTGCTGTTTTAGTTAAAATGGCTTCAAACCCTTAGTGAAGACTTATAAAAAAAATTCCACAATGAAAGTTTTTGAAAATCCAACTTATAAATCATGCATTATTCAAAAAGTAAAAAATTTTTTTTAATGAAAATAATTATTATTTATTATTATTATTTTACAAAAAGGACATCTGACACAAATGTTGTTACATCTAAAAATAATTTAATAATTTACATTGCAAAGTAGGAGTGTTCAAACCTTTTGATGTTTTGTCCAATATCATCAAGTTGCTACAAGACAAAGAATATATAATGTTTGAAATAACTAATATCACTAAAAAATTAGTGATACTTTTTAGTGATATTAGTTGTTTAGTTGATATTAGGCTATAATGTTGTTTGCAATAAATTTTGAACTAGTTCAAAAACAAGCTTGCAGTAACAACACATACAATCTGACTTTTTTGGAGTAAAGGTGTAAGTTAGCAGAGGTGATAATTTTGTCAGTTGTGATGTTTATGAAAAACTTTCTTTTTACATTCTTTTTGGCAGTGATATAATCAAAAATAATGATTTTTCTTCAGTTGTCAGTGTGGTTTAAGTTACTAATATAATTGCTTTATTTTGTTTTAAGATACTAACATGTCAACCATGTCAAGTCAATTATTTTAGATGCACCTCAAAGGAAGGAAACAGAGGCACTATTGGCTTTGTAAAAGCAAAATACTAAACAAAGTCAGTGTCAGACACATGTTGATTAGGACAAACTTATTAAGCACTGGGTGCAGGACCGCAGAGTTCTTCCTGCAACAAATCCTTCCTTACTTCTAATTTGGAAGAGAACATAGGCTCTGGATGTATATAACACCATGTGATCGAGGGAACTACGAAGGGCCTTTGGCTCTGTGCTGGATAAGCTTCTCCCCTTGAATATTGAGCAAATTGACTCCTAGTGCATGCTGGGAAAGCCCTCAATCCATACTGACCCTAAAGGAGATTAGAGTAAAAGAAATAAACAATTGTTCTCTTTGCTGCAAACTGTTACATTTTCCCATTGAATATTTATCAAGCATAAATTAAAACTTTGTGTTTCATCATTAGTTATGCTTCTTAATGAACAGACTGCAGCAAAAGTAGCAAATATAACCATAAGGGGGGATCATTTTGTGTGTTAGTTTACAGCAGATTTGTCTTTTTATCTAACCCAACAAGTCCTGAATTTCCTCTAGAGCACTGAGCAATCGCAAGAAAAACGGCCAAAAAATTGTTCCGCAGTGAAGTTTGTAGGCGTAAAATGACAAAATCTGAAAATGTTTCAAGGCTATAACGTTGTTTGCAATAAATTATAAGAACAGTTAAATCTAAAGTTAACATTTCTTCTTCTGTTTTGCTTACAGTTGTTCTGTGTCACCCTCGTCTAAAGGATGGACTGGTCGATAAACACACTGCCTTTGCCTGAGTTTGTTGAGCTTGGTGTCCATTCGCTGAGTGGCCTTCTGTGGACTCTGCTGTTCCTATTTCTGTGGCACTGCTATCGAATTGGCTCTGACCTGCCAATCCCAGGCCATGCTGGAAAGTTAAAGTCGGGCTCAAGGCGGTCAATGATTTCTCGGAGCGGTGTGTGTATGGGAACAAAGTGCAGCGCCCGGTCTAAGTTGTCCAGGAGCGATCAAATTGCACCTTTCATTTCCATGGAAACAGCGAAGGATGAGGAGCAGGGACAGGGATATCTCACGCCAGTGCTGAGTCATACCTTGTTCCCTGCCCAGGCATCTGCAGAAGCCAAGAAGCTATACACAGCACTGCAAGAGTATGCCAAGCGTTACAGCTGGGTGGGCATGGGCCGCATTCACAAAGGGCTTCGTGAGCAGGTAAAAGACTCAGAGCTTACTACTGAGAGTTAGGAGTCATTCACAAAATTTGAATTAAAGTGTGACTGATATGGCTTAAAGAATTAAAGAAACATGGCAAAAGAAAAAAAAAAACAACAACGAAAAAACAAAAAACCCCCCAAAACTGGCAACTTTGCCATTTCTCCAAATTCAGGTCAGACTGAACGATCTCTCCACCATACAAAAGCCACATCTCTTCTTCCTGCCGGATGTCCCAAGTGTTCCTTTCTTCCCGCGTGATGCTCACCGACATGATATCGAGGTGTTGGAAGCTAATTATCCTGCCATCTTGGCTGAATTCCAGGCTGTTTACCAGAGAGGCATAGACTCCAAATCAGGCTGGACCTGTCTGGGCCCAAAGGTACACAACAAAGACAAGAAACATAAGCACAGAATGCAACAGTCTGAGAAAAATACTTACTGAAAATGTTCACAAATGAGGGATATTATTTTATTTATTTAAAAGTTCACACTAAAAAGGTGACTGGAATAAATACGTACAAAAATTAAATAATGAGACATACCGTGAGTTGCAAGTATGTTAATATACCTGGATTATTAGGCACTTAATGAGATAGGCAAACACAAAACACTGAATGATTATGAAGTGAAAGGAGCATATTGCATGGTTTAAAAATAGTTTTTACATTTACATGTAAACAATGTTCTTTAGAACAGTTTGAAACAAGCAGAGACATAAGAAATCATTAGAGTTTCTTTAAATAACAATCAAGCTAGATATAAGGAAAATATCCAGCAGGACAGTGACTCTGAACAAGCAGCCAGATTTAAATTAACATTACAGTCTTGTATTAAAGTGGGTCAATCAAACTCAAGACCAAAGTATAATTGAACATTTATGCTAACACTTGGACATCAATTTTCAGTTTTTCTCTCCACTCAATCTGAGTCGGCTCAACCAAATTTTCAATTCTCCATAACACTTGCAGCTGTGAACACCAAGAAAGAATGCCTTTATAAATTATGCACTCAATGGAAGTGAATACACGAATTCTTCACACACAGTTCCGATTTAGTTTGTAAAAAAATATTTAGAAGAAGTTAGTCGCGTTAAGCCATGTCTGAGACTTAAACACGGAATGTGTTTTCTTTTTCAGAGCCAGGCCGTGTTTCCCTTGTACAGCGCCGGGGTCTGTGTGGCAGAGAACTGCCGCTCCTGTCCGTCCACATATCGCACACTTCTTTCTCTGCGTACTTTCATAAACAGCAACTCGTTGGGATCTGCAGGATTTTGGCTGCTGGGCCCCGGAGCGATACTGGGGAGCTCCTACGGACCGACAAACACACGCCTCCGCTGTCATCTTGGTATGTGAACCATATGTACTTTTTAAGTAAAAAAAAAAATTCAGCAGTCGTGAAATGATTGTTTTTTTCCTTCCATAATGTTAGGATTTACTTCCATGCACTGCTGTTCTATTGTTCTGGGTTTCTCCTTCACGTCTAATTCTCAGTCTGATAATTTTATGAACTTCACATGCACTTTGTTACAAAACCAATCATCTCATGTAAGAATAACAAAATGAAACGACTGTACTCAAAGTTATGTAAATGGTTAGAAATGCATTAGCAAGAGGTTGAGGTTAATTTCTGTGTTGTGCATCTTGTGCTTTGGCCCATCTGACAATAATCCTCTCAGTTTTAAAACCAGATGGGACATTTCTGTGTATTGTCATATCGGAAGCTGAACCATGACAAAACTCACTTCCACAGGTTTGCAGACCCCCCCTTCGTGTGAGCTGGTGGTGGGAGGGGAACCTCAATGTTGGTCAGAGGGGCACTGCCTGCTTCTTGATGATTCGTTTCTTCACACCATCTCTCACAAGGGTAGGAAATCCACACGCAGCAAAAGCAAAAATCTGTGTAGTTTAAAAATATGTCTCCACCTATAAGCTGGGTTCTTTGTGTCTTCTTTAAAGGTCCTCCAGAATCTGGACCCAGGGTCATTTTGAGTGTGGACCTGTGGCATCCAAATGTGGCTGCAGCAGAGAGACAAGCTTTGGACTACATGTTCACCCCTGACCTCTGAGTTTTGCTCCTGCACTTCACCGTGAGCACTGTGCAGGGATGCCTTAACTTAGCCCACGGTTCACGTGTCTCATTCCAGTCAGAGAATCACTGTGTGAATCTTCCCTTAAGAATTAGACAAGCCATTAGCCACACATTCAAGCAGTGCTGGATATTTGGCCCTCATTTTTAATCATTAAAAAAGTTTCACTGTTATGTTACCTGCATGGCATTCTGATATAGAAATACAAGCAGACAGCACCTGGAAGCACAAACAGCAGTGCAGGGGTTAACTGATGTAAATTTTGAACATCTTAAATCTGTTTACTATGCTAATGCATGCATGCAAAGCCTCAGACTTGTTATTGTTACTGGCCTTATCTGAGCTGTTGTTGCATGTGCATGGGTTTTTAGAAACTTTCTTGAAATGGTGTGTGACCACCGGTGATTCAACCAAAAAACTGTGAATACTTCAGTAAAAATTACAGAAATTTAAATTTAAATGTATTTTCTCTCCTAAGATATTTCCAATCAAAATGCAACCAAATATACTGTGTTTTTTCTTTCCATGATAACACAAAGCTGTTTGTATGCTGGGATGTGTCACAAAGTTATTATTATATTTTCGATTTCTTTATAAATTCTCTTTGCTAGTTTGTTTGTTGTTACATATTTTATGTACAGCAAAAGATAAAAAAAAGAGTATAAATGAGAGTTGTTGTCAATTAAAGTAAATCTGAATTTTCTCTGAATTTAAATGGGATGAAAATGTTTAGAAAATGCAATTGAAATCTCATGTTTACTCTCACTTTAAATCAGATTACATTTTTTCATGTCAGCTAGGATACTTATTTCACTTTCTATTTTCTAAATACCAGAATCATTACAAATGAATATTTCTTCGAAGTTTGAAGTTTACATATATTGAGATTATTAAGCCTTGAAGCAACATGGAAAACTTTAATGGAGACACACTTGTAGATGTATTTTAAGGCAAACACACTTGTTACTGTTTTGTTACTTGTTACATATATTTGTTTCCCTCAAATGTATTTTGAGGAAAACAAAAATAAATTTTTGTGTAAAATGGTCGTGCCAATTTCAGAACAAAGGCGAAACTCTTTGTAAAGGGGCTTCCTGAAGTGGGCAACAGCACCATAATCCAAGCTTTAACAAGCATGGGCTGACTCAGAGAGGAAGAAGACATTGCTCAAAATCCAACTGAAAAAGCCAGATGAGAGTTTTCAGATTCACTCTGAGACAAAGACCTTCATCTTTTCATGCATCTTCTGTGATCTGATAAAACTAAAAATCAATTTTGTGGATATGACACAGTCACTGTATTTGGACGAAAGAGGTAGAAGCTTGCAATCTCTGTAATAGTAATAGTTTCCAAGAACAAATGTTTTATCAAACTAGTGAATTGTTGACTCTGAAGTTACCTTTAGGGGGGTGTGTGTGTGGGGGTGTGTGTGTGTGTGTGTGTGTGTGTCTGTCTTGTGTCACTTTATGTTGGCCGAGTGACTGACTGCTGACCTGTCCAAGGTCTGTTTTGTCTACTGAACAGTGGAGATAGGAGCGAGCGACCCATGACCCATGACCCATGACCCTAGACAGGATTAGAACATGGATGGATTAAAAAACAGAAACAAGATTAACTCTTCGACAGACCAAAGGAATTGGTAATAATAACTTAATACATACACAAACTGCACAAGATTTTGTCAAGTATTTCATTGCAGTTTTTTTATGTTTAAAATAAAATCTCAACTGTATCATGCCAGTGATAAGTCAGCCAAATCTAAACATATATTTTAATTACAAACAGCACATTGAACATTCCTATCTCCTCAATGCTTCAGTCATTCTTTCCTTCTTTCTTTTTTTGTAGACAGTAAATGAGAATTAGTGTGGTGATTTTATCTTATCTGCCATCTGTTCCTCTGAGGGTCCCATGTTGAGGATTACAGATCTGGAAATAATCCCACCCCAGAGAGACAGATTAGTCCCGAGATTGTTGACATGTGGTCGTATGTATGTTGCTTCATGATTTATAACTCGTTTGTCTCTGTTCTATGCAGGGTAAGAGAGGTACGATGTAAAGTTTGAAAAAACCCCCCCAAAAACGTTAACATTTAAATTAATTAAAAACAATCTTACAGCTTGCTGCTAAGTGAGGGACTCACCGACAGTTAAATGGAGATTGTAGGACAGAAAATATCGCCTTTTCTGCCAGATTTCATGCAGAGATGTTGAAAGGCCACTGGCTGCATTTATGTATCTTTAAATCTAACTATCTGCTTGTTATTTATTTAACAAACAGAGCTGTTTCCCACTATTAAATAGTTCCTCTGTTATGTAATAGTATTAGTTAAAATCTGCAGAATGAGTAAAGTGGTTGGGAAGAAAAAATAGCCACTGTACCCACTACCAGCCTGACATTTAAGCATAATATCAGGCCAGTCATACTTGTTCAGCTTGGATTAATGTGGTGGGTGTAAGCCTGTGTTTTATTTAGTTTAATGCTTAACAGGAAATGTACATGTAAGTATTAGTGGATACAAAGCACGCAGTAATCAATTGCATGTCTGTGAATATCTAAATATAACAATCAGATTCCTTACTCCTCTGCAAAAAACAAAAATATATAGACATGTAAAAGCTTTTTATTTGCAGTATTACACCATTTTTGGAATGTCTTTGTATTTTATGTGCTTGTTTTGATTGTGATTCATGCTCTAGACATATTTTTATATGAAAATGGCTTGAAAACGAAGCATTGAGTGGATTGAAAGACTGAAAAAGGCCTTCAGTACCGCACCAGTCAAACTTTTTCTCCAAAACAGGATTTGTAGACAATTATGAGGGGAAAGAAATCTACTTTATTTCTAATAAAAAAAAATGTTTACTTGAATTACAGGATATACTCTTAATAAAAATGCCACTATTTCAACATCTATATAAAATAAAGACTGATAAAAAAAAAAATCTTTGTAAAACACAAGAAAAAAAATCAATAATTTCAGCAATTTAAATTAAACTTACAGACTTTTACTTCTATCAGTGGGAATACTGTAAAAACTGAAAGTAACATTTTTCATAAATGAATAAGTAGAAGAAAAAAAAAAACTGGGGCACCTATTTGGATTTCCTAGCCTGAAATACTGTGAAAATTCTTGTAAAATTAAAGTTTGGGGGTAAAAAGTAGACAGGAGACAGTTTGCTGCTCAGATTGTCCTCCAGGTGTCACCACTGAGACAAAGAACTGCAGACCTAATTCAAGGTTGATGCAGAGGAGGCAGAGACAGCTTTTGTCTTCTGGAGGCTCATTCCCATTAAACCAGCCGCAGTTCCCTGCAGATACAATCAATGAAGTGGAAGAAGCTGCAGTCCATCATGACAGAAGTACTTCTGTCGACCACAATCGTGTTCAGCTGCCACTGCATAAGACAGAAATACTGACAGCTAAGATTACCTACTGTCAGCTGTTCAGTGCTGTTTAATAAGTATGAGAAAATATATGCTTAATATCATAATGATTTAATCAACCTCTTGCATTGTCTCACTACAAAAAATGTTAGAAGCAAATTTAGTATTCATTGTCTGTACATAATATAATTATGTAAATATTGAGTCATTCACATGAGCTTTATATCTAAAAGAAAGTGGATAAAAAATGTCAAGAAAAAATCTATAATAAAGACATGTAAAGTTACACAACAGAGGGCCACTAAAACATTACTGCATTATGATACATCTAGCTATCCACCTTAATCACCAGTAACACATTAATTGTTGGAAAATTGAATGTAAAAGGGTTTTCAAATGAAAAGTTTTTCTGAGCACATCTAATCAAAAATGTTTCAAGTTAGTAAAGTGCATGTGCATTAGCTTCATCCACCATATCATGTAATTATCTAAGACTCAAGTAACTTGATTTAGCTTATTTTTACAGCACTGGGTTCAATTCAAAGTCCTTTATTTTTTTTTCCCTAGATAGTTGAACAACATTTTTTTAACAAATGACACAAACGGGTAACAATGAAAACGTTCTGGATAACAAAAGGTAAAAATATAACAAATGTAACAGAAAACTGTGAAATGATACATCAAAAAAGTTTATTTCTTATTTTCTTAAATTAAGAACTACTGCTGAAAATTTTGCCCATCATTTTTCAACAACTTTTTTTTGTAATAAATTAAATAAACATTCTATTGATGTAATTAGAAATTTAGATTATTTACAAAAAGATTTTGTCAGATACAAATTAAAACAACTTTGATCCTCTTCTGTCTTCATTGTGTTGCCTCACTTCTTTGACATCATTTTCACAAACTCTGGAGGGAAAATAACAACAGATTGTTCAGCTAATTCATCCAAACAGAAAACAGGTGACACACAACAACTTTTTTAATAAGGAAATTGAGAATTATGAATGATTCAGATTATAATTTATACTGTAATGCAACAAATATACCACCAGCAACAAGGAAGCTAATTAGTCAGACTTTGTCGCTCTTCCAAGTGGACAGAAAATCTCAACAAAAAGAAAACTGAAAAACTTAACTGAACTCAGTCAAGACATTTAAACTTAAATCAAATCAAATCAAATCAAGTCAAATCAAATGAAGTAAACTCAGCTCAAGTCAGTTTAAATCAATAAACTGAAGAAAAACCATCTCAGTTCAAGTTAACTAAAATAATGAAATTAAAATGATTTCATTCAATGCAATAAATTTCCCCACAGCAATAGCTAACAAGAACTTTAAAGGTCAGTTTAAGTCAAGGTCTCTTTATTTAACACAACTCATGTCAACTCATCAAATCAAAAAGGTCAAACAACTCAATTCAGTTCAGCTAAACTTGAGTTCAAGTCGCTTCATTTCCCCTAAAGTTAATTAAAACTCAAATAAAATCAGATCAAATCACATTAAAAAAAATCAAGTCAACTCAAGTTAAATTAATTCATCTTCACATACCTCAAATCAGTTTTGTTAGATTAATATAGATTTCATTCAATAAAACACATTTCACTACAGCAATAATTAATAACAAAAGTCAAGTTATTTTGCACCATAATTCAATGACAAACAGTATCACTCTAACTAATAAATCCTGGCCCCTTTTCAATAAACTGCAGTCAGATTAACTAAATCAGAAATGACCAGAGACCAGTTTGTGGGAAATAAAAGTTTTCTACCAGCAGGAAGCCAGCAGATTACAATGTATTATTAGAAAGAAGTTAATTATAATCCTCTTTTATGTAACATTGCCGCATTCTGAACCACATTAATTATGCAATTTGAAAAAGCAATCCTCTGACTTCACATCTGAGTACAGATGGTTACATAATGCTGATATTTCACTGTGATTATGTCTTCTTCTTTCTTACCCTCAAAGTCAACTTTTCCATCTCCATTGTCGTCGACTTCTTTGACCACCTCTCCTATTTCTTTCTCACTCGTCTGCTCGCCTAACAGCTTTATCATAGCGAATTTCAGCTCTTCGGAGGTGATGGATCCGTCCCCATCTATATCAAACTACACAAAAAGAATCAATTTTACTCATTTTTAATAAGTACATTTAATATCACCAGTGCGGTTCTATATTGCACATAGATATAAATAAAATGTACTATATCTTGAGCTCACCTCTTTGAAAGCATCCCTGAGTTCTTTCAAGCCGATCATCCCGGCGGTTTCATCCAGAAGCTTTGGGGTCATCAGTTCCACAAAATCTTGAAAGTCTACCCGTCCCCCCACTCATTTTGAAATGACAAAAACATTCGGTTTATTTTACATCACAGTGAGCTACTGTGACTGACATTATCATTTATACTCAATAGGTATACATTTATAAAACAGCCCAATGCAAATCCTGTAAACAGAGTTTTGCATTTAAATTACTAAAAAAGGTGAATTAGTTAATTTTTCTTGAGTATTTTGGGAAAACTTAAAAAAGATGCAGTGACTGATTTTAGCATTCCTTTTAGAAAAATGGCTTTAGCATACATTATCTTTAATTATCTGCAGATAAGCGAAAGTAACATCAATGGAACTTCTTATATTTGACCTGGGATTAACCTGTATTGTTTTAATGACTTTAATACACAGTTTACTCACAGTTCATGTTAATGTTTTGACTCAGTTCAATCAGCTCCATCTCAGTCGGCATGTAGCCCATGGTTCTCATCAGGTTCCCCAAGTCTTTGCAGGTGATAAAACCGTCCTTATCTTTATCAAACTCTATAAAAGCTTCACGTAGCTCTATAGATCACACAAACACAGAAAGCAGAGAATTGTCAAAACTTAAAAGCTTCATTAACTCAGCTGAAAACACCGTCTTGACATTACCTTCGAGCTCGTCCCGAGTAAGATTTCTTGTCTGTAAAGAAACAAAAACTTTGTTTCAAAGACAAACATTTACCTCAGATTAAGTGATACATACAGTTACACAATAATGTTATATTTTGTTCATTGCTGCACATTGTGTCCATTTGCAAAAATATATAAGCTTCATATATGAAACATATATTATTGGAAATGTATACATAATCAGAAATATATGCTAACAAGAAAATAACAGTCTGTCAATAAAACTAAAATATGTCCATTTCATAGTTATCTTCTGGTAGTTTCATAGAAAATGTACAAAATTACACATGAAATATCTTGAATTTTGTTGGTTGTTAAATCATCGTATAAAATAATCTCTTATCCTTTATTTATGTATTAAATTTAATCAGGATTTTGTATTTCTTCAGCTCAGACCTTGGATGAGATTCTTAACTTTGGTCAAAATCTGGACATGAGTGACGATTGGAATAAAAGTACAAAATCCAATGACATGGTTTTAAGTAAATTCAGTGTTTGAGCAGAAAGAAGTTGAGTACTCATAACTCCCCTTAACTTGCAGAAAGTTTGCTCTTCTCAAACTGCAGTGCAGTTATTTGACCTTTGTACAGTGGTCAAATAACCACTGTACAAAGTGGCTGCAATAACAAAGATGCTGCAATAACAAAGATGCGAACGCAAAGATTAGCCATTGATTGAATTTGAATTTGCTGAAATCATTTGGACTTGTCAAGATACTAAACCAAAAGGCACATGCTGCACCCTTTACTGTTAAATCATCAAACTCTCCTGACTTACTTGTCTCCTCTTTGCTCCTCCTCTGAGAAAGATGCAGGGCTGCTTAACGCTCATGATGAGATGCTGAGTCTAAATCCTCTTCTAACGGCTGTAGCTCACTGGATAAATAAAAGAGACAAAATTTCCTGCCTTATATTCCACCAGCCTATATCTTCAGGTGTGTTGAGGACGAGGATCTTTCTGTGTATGAATCCAGCAGTGGTGAACTCTGCAGTGATGTGCGGTGACGTCTCGTGTGGATTATCTTTTCAGCTTTTGTCCGGAGAGACAGCATAGGCTTAATGGGGACCATAGCTTCATATGGTCAGTGGCTAGTGGTTGGAGGCTGGTGTTTTTCTGCAGCAGTCATTGGACGAGAAGAAATGGCCACTTTAAATTGCCAGCCATGCACAAGGGCAATTCAGTCATGTTTTTGGACGGAGCGAGAAAACCAGACTATGAAGAAATAAGACATAGCAGAACTAAGACATAACACAGACAATCACATTAATTCCATTTAATTATCTGTGCAGAACTTTGATAAAAACTGACAATGCAGATTTTTTTTTAATCCAGCCCTCACAAAAAAAAAAATAAAATAAAATCTCCACCTAACTAGTGACTTTATTTTAGAGAAAGGCATCTGTAGAGTGATCTAAATGTTTAATTTCTTACTAGTAGAAAATTCTCTGGTAAATAACTCAATAGCAGGTGTGGTAGAGTAATAAAACAGACAAATAAATGGCCTGAAATGCATAATAATTGCAAAAAGACAGATGATTAAACAAATGGAGCAAAGTTTAGTAGTCTAAATGTTGGGATCAAAAGTGTCAAATGTGGCAGGGAGATTCAACAAATCACTACTGTCAATTATTTTATCAGTTGCCATAGTAATGTTATTTGACTCCCAAATAATCCTAATTTAATTAAATATTGTGCAACAGAAATAATGTCCCAACATTCATTCATTAATTCTGAGTCTCTATGCACAGTTTTCACACTCCTTCAGCGTGCTTGTTTCCAAAAATCTTCATACCTACAAAGCAGAACAACTCTAAAGGGAGTTAAAAACTTTGTCTAATGAAGTTTACAGTCAGATATTTTGGTCCTGTCAACAGCTGGAGGACTAATTTCTGTATATATATAGCTATAAAGTCAATTTCTTGTTGTCTTTATAGAAATGAATATTTTATTTTACTTTTTAAAATAAAGTATCCAAATATTATTTTACTTTTTAAGTCAAGGTGGTTAGGATAAAAGACAATTAATCATCAATGGAGCAAAATCATCTAACATGAAAAATAAACCCTTAATCCTTGTTTGTTTGTGTGATGCTGCTTTTCAAAGATACCATTTATGTTCCTCCTTTTGTAAATTGTATATGAATGTAAATAGTTTAGAAGTACTTCCCTTATTTAAAGCAGTAAGGGGAAGGGCTTTTAAACACTGCAAGTTACTGTGGCAGAACAACAAGAAGCTGGTTTATTTTTGACTGGAGCGCTAACGCTAACCAGAAACTAGCGGGCTTGCATTAACGCAGAATGACAAACCTAGAAATCAGGACTCTATTAGTTGCAGTCGCCATTCATGGTGAGAAGCACAAGCCTTTTATGTGCTGGATACTCTTTGGTAATTGTGTGTTCCTATGATTTTAGTCTTTTGTCCAACATCTTCTCCTTACTTTCAGGAGTCTTGGGTCAGATCAGACTGGAGCAGTCGCCCTCTGTGGTGAAAAAGCCCGGAGAAACAACAAAGATATCCTGCTCTGTGAATGGATTTGACACAGCTAACGAGTTTGTTCACTGGACACGGCAAAAGACAGGGAGAGCTCTTGAGTGGATTGGAAGAAAGTCACTGTCAAGGCAAGAATATTCTTCATCCTTTGAAAGTCGTTTTACTCTCTCATATGATGTGTCCAGCAGCTCTGCACAACTCAGCATCAGGAGTCTGACACAGGAAGACTCTGCCATGTACTTCTGTGCTCATACAGCACAGTGACTCAAAACGCCACACCACCAGTGTAAAAACCTCCCAGAGAAAAACAAGTGATGAAATCACAGCTATAGCATATTCTCATTCATATCTTATGTAGTGTACAAAAAGAATCAGCTCAACATTAAGAAAAAGATTTAATTAATATTGGTTGTGAATAAGTGAAAATGTCAGAAAAACAATTCTGACTGATATATATATAAAAACAACTGGTGATCATAATTTAGTTACATTCCCTTCACAGTTAAAAATTTGGCTTCTGTCTTAAATTGTCAGAATTCACAATGAACTTAATCTCTTTCTCTTTGCACATCTGGAGTTGTTTTCTGACTTTCAGGGATGACGGAGTGCAACAGGTGCATCACCAGATGGATGGCTTGATAATTTCCTTTTTCATTTCTGCACAGCACTGTACCCAACCCTAATCCTTAGTTTCCTTCCCAGGATTATTCTAATAAAAGTTTCGAACTGAATAAAGTTTTTAACTAACTCTATATTTGGGTTAGATTTCACTACCTATACAATAAATACATTAAAAAAAGAATTTAATTTGACAATAGACCTAGAATAGTGGTTCGTCTGGCAGGAAAAAATTCATGCAGCTGTTTTAATATTTCTCCCAGCATAGTCTGGGCCTAATCTGAGGCCTTATTTCCTGCAGGACAAACAGCTAGTTTTCTCTCTCCACAAAAGCATAAAAATCTCTACCATTCTAGAACAAGATTTTGCATAGTTTAATGTAGATCTGACCTGGTGGTTTTTGTATGGTGGTTTATTACTGTGGTGGGCAGGAGGCTATGCCACTAAGAAATATGGCAATACAAAAAGCTACCAATAGAAGAGGTCAAAGCAAGAAATCCTATTTTTTTTCCAAAAATAAAATTAAAAATAAGCTTGTTGCTGCTTAGTATATGTGTTGAAGGAAAAAAAACCAACTTATTTTTAGCTCATAAAATCATAAAGTATGTTTGTGCGTAGATGTAAAAGTTTCTCTCTCTGTTGCTTCTGCATATAATTAAAAGCGTTGAAGTTTAATTGAACTACACAAGTTCAAAAACTTACACCAGGATATTATACTGATGTTAGAATATACTTGCTCTGTATTTTCTTTACCTGCATTTTAACATGTAACATGCTTTTATATGCTTGGTGTTTTTGTTCAGACAGTGAATGAGAAGGCAGCACTGTGATGCCTTAGATTACTGGGGTGAAGGGACAAAGGTCACAGTGACTTCAGGTAAGCTGTATTTTCATGTAATAATACATATGTTCTTGTTTTACTTTGTTATCCAATGAATTTGTTATCAAATTTCTGAAGAATATGCTTAGCATGCTTTATCAAGGTAGATAAATAGTAAAACTATAGTAAGACAGAAATTGTGTGATTAAAAACAGCAGATTTTTGTTATTTTACTTGACTTTAATTACAAGGTGTATAAATTCACACATAAAGAAAAAGCTGTGGTGCTAACTGAAAAAAGAAAAAAACATAAAGTGATGCAAAAAAATCAACACGCACAATACTTTGTGATTTTCCTCCACATAGGATTTTAAAATATATTTACATTTATTGTTAAATAAAAATGTTGTTGAATAAAGGGATACGGTTACTGGGAGCTAATGACAATGTAAAGAGTCTTATGTAATTATTTTGTACAAATAAAATGCTAAATCTTAAATGAAAGAAAATGATGTAGAATGTATCTTTTTATTTTATTTTACTTGTTTACTTATTGGAGGATTAAGGAAGTTTATCAGCACAATTTGAAATATTTATTAGTTGTAAATATTAGAATTTGGCTCTGGGAATCAAAGAGTAAAATGTCTTAATGATTATGGTTCAGTTAATTACGTTAGGTCTTTCCTAATGTTTTTTTATTTTTTTATTTTTACTTTTTTCTTGACAGAACCACCTCTACCTCCAGTTCTGGTCCCGATGGTTTGGTTCAGTCCTGCATCTGGAGATAAAGTCACCCTCAGCTGCCTGGCTCTTGACTTCTACCCACAGAGTCTTTCTTTTGAGTGGAGCGATGCGAGTGGAGCGCCGCTGGATTCTGTACGTTATCCTGCAGTAGAAACAAACAGCAGATTTACAGAAGTCAGCTTGGTTCAAATGTCCAGATCTGAAGCAAATCTAAAGTCTTATCAATGTTCAGTGACTCATCCTGGTGGCACCAAGACTGTGAATGTAAAAAGTAAGTAGTTTGTAATTAGTTTTAGTATTTTAAATTCAATTGGATCCTGATTTTCCTTTCTTTTTTTTAATAACATTTTTTATGCCATATAAACAGATCTGAGTCACACTGACAATTTTTCTCTGCTCTTCCTCACTCAGAGGCCTCCGGTTCACCAAAACTGACTTTGCTCTCTGTGACAACTGGAGACGGTCAGGCACCAGTGTGCATCATTGAGGATTTATCTTCTGAAAATTTGTCAGTCAAATGGAAAAAGAATGGCAATGAGGTGTCAGGACACAATGAATGGCCTCCCAAAAAACACGGAGACTCGTATTCAGCCGCCAGTGTCCTAAAGTTGAAAAGCTCTGACTGGGACAGTGAAGCTGTTTACTCATGTGAAGTGACTCACCTTGGAAAAACTTACACAAAGAAAGCTTCAAAAGGTAAAGTGTGTCTCAGATATGACAAATTTTAATTTTGTGAACAGATCAAATCTTTAATGTGATTTGTATTTAAATCATTTATTTCTGCTTTGCAGCTCCTATCACAGTGACACTGAACCCTCTGAGTCCTAAAATAATATTCAGCAACAACCAGGCAGAGTTAGAGTGTGTCGTGTCCGGACAGGACAATGACATTGTGTCAGGGACTGAAATCACCTGGGAGATTAATGGAGAACAAATGAGAAGTAAGATTAATGGAGCAACAATGTTTGAAGGCAGTCAGTACAGTAAACACAGCATCATCACTTTTAATTCCTCCGACTGGAGGACAGTGAGCAAAGTGAGATGTTCTGCTATAGCAGAAGACGTGGGACCAGTTATTCAAGACCTGACTGTCAACAATGGAGGTATGTTAATCATAAATAGAGCCGATAACAGAGGGGATATAGAGTTCAGATGGCCATTAAATGGTCTACATATTTACAATTGTAAAAATATCTATGCCTTTTGATCTTTTTGGCATTTTGGGATTCTTCTCGTAGTTTCATAGATTCTCACCGTGGAGCTATTCCAGAGTTACCATGGACTTTTGAATACATGCACACACCACACTTCTTAGATTTATATTGGTGAAAAATGTTGAAAGCTATGTTTTCTCTTTGCATTCACTTTAAAGTCATGCTGTACTTTCTGTTGGGCTTTCAGATAAAATACCAATAAAATTCACTGAGGTTTGTGTTTATGGTGTGAGTTAACATGAAAAATGTATTCATACTTTTTAAGGAGCTGTCTTCTGTCTTAATAAAAAGATTTATGTTTTGAACTTGATCAGTAAACATTTTTTTTTATTTCTTTCAGACGGCACAGAGCCAAAAGTAACAGTCCACGTGCTTCCAGAGAAGGATATTGGCCAAGAAGCATCAGCTGAGGTCACTCTGGTGTGTTTGGTTTCCAGTGATGTGCTTCAGGATTACTATATCGCCTGGACTGAAGATGTCGGACAAAATAGCTCAGCGTATTATGACGGCATCGACTTTCCACCAAGAAAGACCAAAAATGGCTACTCAGTTGTAAGTGTTTACACCACCACCAAGGAGAAGTGGAGCGGAGGCTACGTCTTCTACTGCAACGTGTGGCCTGCCGGCCGTGGGAATGGCATGAAACCCAGTGGAGTGTCTCAGGCCAATGGTAACGCTGCTGAGTGTGATGACTAGATTCAGCTTTTAAACGTGACATTTTTTTTGCAAATATATTGTTCTGTCCTTGTGAAAGTGTGTCTTTTGTGAACATTCTCAAGTCATTTGTCTGTTTTTTTGTCGTTCTGTTCAGTTTTCAACAATGACTTGTCTCTGTCAAAGTGTCCAGCTGTCAAATGTTTTAAATAAATGTTGCATGGAAATACTTTGTTGTATGCTTGTGAATAAATAACAAATGACAAAAGAAATAATAATCAGAGTTTTAAAATATTGGGAAAGTTTAAAAAAATCAATATATATATATTTTTTAAATGACAACTAGCTTAGAAAACTTTTAGCCAACCTATTGTCACAGTTTTTTTCTTTATATGGATCTAATGAGAAAGAACTGAGGTACAAGAAAACCCATCCATCCATTGTTTATACCTGCTTATCCGTGCGTGACCACAGGGTGGCAGGTGTCCCATCTCTTGGTCATTAGGTGGAAGGTGACCCCAGACAGGTCACCACAGGAAAGACCATTCACACACAGAAACCACTTAAACTTACAGAGATGTTTTTGGTTTTTGGGAGGAAGTCAGAGTGTATGGAGAGAACCAGCACACGCACAGAGAGAACATGCAGACTCCATGCAGAAAGACCACGGCCTTCTTGTTGCTAGGCAGCAGTGCTAAACTATGCATATTTTTTGCACTCAGAAATGTTTTTTCTTTATTGCATACATTAGTGCCTTGCAAAAATATTCAAACCCTGTAAACTTTTATTTTGCCATATTACAGCCAGAAGTTTCAGTGTATTTTTAAAAAGTATTTTTCTTATCAATTCAAATTAAAAATATCAAATAACTGATGTGATAGAAAATGGATGCATAACAATAGATACATGGCTTTCAACCAACAATGACTGACTGATATTTTTTTATAAACATCTGAAAAGTCTACATATGTGTGCAGCCTCCTTAACTTTGATACCCTAAAGCTAAATCCGGTGCAACAACTTACCTGCAGACGTCACTGTCAGAACTAGTAAATAAAATTCTACATATAGAATTTATCTAATCGGTTCCTGTTGTGTTTTTCTCAGATTTCTCCAGTCTGACATTCTGTCTGAGCGGCAAAGATAAAAGTGATGATGAAGATGAATACAGCAGCCTTTGGTTCACGGCCTCGTCTTTCCTATTCCTCTTCATATTCAGTCTGTCTTACAGCTTAAAGCTCAACCTGCACAAGGTAAATTTGCTGGTTGTTGTTGTTTGCTGACGGAACAGAAAGAATACATATTTTATAATGTACAATAACTTAATGTCTCTTAATGTTGCAGAACTGCAGCAATGTTTTGCAAGATGTATAAACTTTTTATTTGCCTTTTTTCTTTTCTTTTTTTTAGATGAAAGAAGAGCAGAGGGATGTGCGACAAACACAGTAATCTTTATTTTCTATTTGAATGGATGAACCATCACAAAGCTGTGCATTTCCAGTCTGATCTGTTTATGCTTTTTAACATATATTCTTCAAAAGCGTAACAGTTATCTGCTTTCTTAAAAATGCACATTAGTAATTTTATGCTTGTACAGTAGCTATCAAAGTGCTGCCATCCTAAAAGTGCTGTAATGTTGCTTACATTTAAATACATTATATTGATGATATTTTAACAATATGTGACATAAGTTTCCATATACAGTTAAACAATGCTTTCTTTTTTTAGAGCTAGCGATAACAACGTACAGCAAGAATCACTGCTATGGCATCTTTTGCAGTTTTTAATTTTTATGTGTGTTGAAAACATTAAATATGTAAATTACAATCAAGAACTTTTGAGGTTTTCTTTTTACCAGATCAGAGAAGACATCAGTTTTTTCGGATACCGACCCTTGAAGCCATTATAGCGTGACCGGGCCGTTATCAGTTAAGTCTTGTAGGTTTTCAGTTTCCCTTCAGAGAGCCGATTCCTCTTTCTCTGTGTACCTCTGAGAAAACACCTGCAGCTGTGAAACTTTGTGAAAACCACCAGAAATATAAATAAACCTTTCAGACGGCAGAAACGCATCTGACTCCTTTCATTTGAATGTCAGCTGTAGCTCTCAGATCAAGTTGCTTCCTGACTTACATCTTGACATAAAATGATCAAGCAATAGATCAGTGAAGGAAATACCTCATATTTTGTGACATTTTTTTTGATGAAACATCAAAAATGTGAGACATCAACCTTTTAGGCTTTTGTCTTCACCCCTCATTTGAGCTCAGATAACTCCTCAACACATCCTGTTGTCACACACACACACACACACACACACACACACACACACACACACACACACACACACACGTCTCAGGCTAAAGTACTACATTAATGTTTAAACTAGGAACAGATTTGAATAGATTTATTTTATTTTTGCTAGTGGGAAACAAGATTAATGAAAAAGACAGATTTTTATTTTCAAACTTCTTTCTCCTGTCATATTTTTTGTACACCATCTAAGAGTTACATTTTCTTCCATTCCAAGAAAATAGTCAAAAAGAGATTTCAGAGTTTATAAGAACTGAATGAATTTTTTTTTCTGAAATTAGGACAAAGCTAAAAGCAGTCATAGGCATCAAACAACATATATCAATATGATTTTCAAAAGTATTTAGATAAATGTAATGGTCTTAGGAACCAGATCTAAATGAAAAACGACTGACCTGATTATATTACTGACCTTTGACCTTATACAAGAAACATTCTTTAATCCAAACTTTGAACTTAAGTTCTGCTGAGAGAAAACTTTAACAAACAAGTTTCCAATAAGTAAAATAA
>CAEGAG010220044.1:0-14463 GCA_903067065.1 Brachyrhaphis terrabensis
AGATACAGTCAATAAATAATGTGAACATGTACCATAAAGTGAAAATTTAAGTGAACATGTTTGGAATGAGGATGCTTGTGGACTGGGGGTTTTTTTTCTCACATATTTTCATTCAAAAAAATAAGTTTTTCCAACATTTTAAAATTTAGTCTGTTACTCTTTTTTGACACAACTTCTCCTGCTGTAGAAAAAAATGAAGTAAACAATACATTTATATGAAATGATTTATAAAAAGCAACTGAGCAATTTGTAGAATGGCTGTATACATGAGTTTATTCTGGGTGTATCTGCGACTTCATTCTGATGCCTGGCCCTTTAATGCCCCACCATCACTACTTTCCAGACTAATAAACATCCATCAGTCTGTTTCACATCTGTTGTATTTTCTTTTACAATGAGGCCGAATATGTTGGTTTTTGAGATTGTTTAGGCTCCTTCCTGTTTTCAGACAGGTTCTGTTTACGTACTTGATTTAGCAGGTGTGGTGGCATTCAGGTCTGTGGGTAAGATAGTGAAATTGAACCCAGCTTTCTAAAAAGGATGTGGCCAAGCTCTCTGTGAGGCCTTAAATGCATTATTGAGAAGTTACATTTCAAGAGACATTAAAGATAATCAGTTTTTACTTATGAAATGATTGCCTGTTCTGATAGTTTTGGTGAAGCTGCTTTGTTTGCAACTGATACTTAGAAACTTGTTGAGCGAGAATTGAGCATATGTGTAACCAGGTTTGTAATTGAGTACTAATGATGCTCATCATAAACTTCAAACGCTGACTTGGTTCTCAGTTGCAGTACTATATTAGCATGCTCAATGGACAATGGAGTACTTTTTATATTCATAATATAAACCATAAATGCAGATGTGAGTTGTGCTGTCCTTTCTGGACACTGCTGATCTCCTCTGGGCCACTTCTGACCTCCCTGCAGTACCCTATCAATCAAAAGTCATCAGACTAAGGATTCAAAAGTGTCTGTGTGTATGCTTTGTGAGGGAATACACACACAGTTACAGATATTCACCTCCACCCTGCAGCCTGTCATTGTTATTTCACTTCGGCAGCGTCACTCAGGAAGGAGGCGCCGGGGGATTGTGTTTGTTTCAGTGAGGGCGTGTTGGACTTGTCTGTGTATGTGCATGTAATGACACAGGACGAGTTCAATACAGGGGCTTTTCCTGTGTTCCCATTACCCCAAAACTAGCCTGAGGAGCGTGGGAAACAACAAAAGTAGTATAAAAGACAACAGCAAAGAAGAAAACGTAGTCCAAGCATTGTCTTTACAATCTAGCACAATACATTCCTCCTTTAATCTTCAATCATGTGCTAAAGTATGGAGCCAGTCATCATTTTATAAATGATCCAGTAGTCAGAAGCAGCCTTGTAAAAAAGAAAATAGCCTTTCTTATTAAGAATATCTTCAACTTAGTAAAAAAAAAAAGAAGTACCGTAAGCAAAAAAGAGACAGAGACATCCAAAACTCTTGCTAATCTAAGGTAAAAAGAACTATACAAAGTTAACAAGCTTCAGAAACCTACTGCAGTAAAATGTTTGTTTCTAGACCATACTTAAACATTATGATCCTTGGTAGTGATCCAGTAAAATATCACTGCCATAAAATGTTTTCAAATATTAAGCAATTATTTTTGTAACTTTTTAAAAAAGGGGTAAATTGTTAAATAAAACCACTATTGATTGTATGCAGGTTTAAAGTCAATATTTGCTCATTTTGTGCTTTTATGTTGGTGAAACTGCTAGATTTTAGGAATCAGATAGTTATCCAACAGCGACCTCTGCTGTTAGATATAAAAAATTTGGAATGGGAACTTGACTTTACATAAGTTGTTACTGTTACTTGCAGAAAATCTCAGTGTTTAATTGATACTCTGTATATCTTGTCCTTGTGTTATGTTCTTTTATCTTGCAACAAAATTCAGGACGTTCAAAAAGTTCATAATTGTGTATTTGTCCTAAATAATGAATTATATAACATTAGTTGGTGATCTTTTGAACTAATGAATAAACAAAATGCTCCTTTAAATTAACTTTAAGTGATATGTAACGACAAAATAGTAATTAGGAGAAAAATAAACTTCAGTTAAATAATATCAAATTGTCCCAATTAATTGATTAACTGCTACTAATTTTTTGAAGGTTTATTGGTGACCTTTATGTGAGAGTGGTCAGACAGGAAAGTGGGTAATGAGAGAGGGGGAAGACATGCAGTGGGGGTCTTCTGGTCAGGATTTGTACCTGTGACGGCCGCGTCGAGGACTAAGACGTCCATACATGGGTTGTGCTTTTACACCACAGCACCCCATAACTGCTATCCATTCATGAGGCCACATTTTCCCCTTAAAAACCGCCACAAATGGATACATTCATAGTAACGACAACCTTTTCTTATTCTAAAGATTTCAGCACATTGAAAAAATTATCTTGGGTGTTCAAAAGTATTGGCATCTTTAGCCATATTTTTTTTTTTTACAAAAACAGACTAAAGCTTCCACAGTGTTATTATCATTTGAACAAAGATAAAACCAAAATGGAAAACCCTGTGAAAAAAAAGATAAGTACGCCCCATCCTCCAGCAACATACAGAATTGCCTTCAGGATTGCTAAGTTGAGAAAATTGTTTTTTTATGATCTTATCAGTCTCTTGACGTTGTGGAGGAAGTTTAGCCCATCCTTACTAACAGCATTGCTTGAATTTGTTTACAATAGCAAATCTTTGTTTGTGCAAAGCACTGCTTAAGTTCAGTAACAGCCATTCTACTATTTTGAAATCAAGTACATTTTTGAAATAAATTGTTTTGAAGTTTTTCTCCCAGCTATTGTGTCGTATATTTGCTGCTGTTCTATGACTCAGTTTGGACTAAGCTTCAGCTGTCAGAGAAATGGTCTCACATTTAACTCTAGCTTTAGAGTACGAGTAGAGCTGTTGGGTTTTTCCAGATTTTTCCTTTTCAATTTTAGGTTTTCTTTTGTTCAATAATATATACAATATAAGCTGTCTGAGTAACTATAATGATGTTTGGATACGCTTTTAAAGAACATAAAAAATTAAACCAAGACAGCTCAAATTAAGCCTGTGTGCATTTAGTCAGCATTTATATTCTGTTTTTTTGTATTCTTTATATCTATTAAAGTATGAATTTGACTGTGATTAAATAGTTTGGATTCATGTATGTCTGTAGGAACAGTGAAAAAATAGAGCAGATTAGGCAGGTATTGAAAAAAATTACCATGAAGTGTGAATAAAATATTCCACTTGTTTTTATGTTTTTGTATTTGTTTCTGTGTTTAATGTGATGTAAATTTTGGATAAGTGCTCTTATATGTGCACAAAAGTAAACATCACCACTGCATATTGTGAGTGTAGGTCTAAGTGTGGATGGTCACTCGATTAAAACCATTTATCTTACCTCCAGAGCCACAGGCTTGTCTCCCACAGCGCTTCTTCTGTGAATTATGGAAGGATGTCTATATGGCTGACCCACAGTAAAAGCTTTCCATCAATAAAACTGTTTTGCCAGAATTGGAAATCAACACCGTTGCTTTATGCACAAGATGGAAGAAAGTGTTTGAAAAGTGTGTGAAAAGCTAACCAAATACATTCCTTAAAAAAATGTAACATAACCTTATTCTTATGTTGTTTTACAGATTATACTGATGGGATGAGATTCTACCTGATTCACATGACCGAGGTAAGAGAAGGATTATATGTGCTTTCTGAAGCAAAAGAAGTAGAGAAAAATGCGGGATTTAATGTTAACAGCCTGTTTTGTCTGTGAGCCAGAGGGGCAATAGACTGTGGTCAAAATCACATTACAGGGAAGACTTTGAGGATTAGCAGAAAGCACTAATGAAAATGTCTTCTCTGTCTTTCAGAGAGCTTCTTCTTACAAACATGCAACAAAGATTTTTCACATTTATTCCACAACTGCAATAGTGAAATAAACCTAAATGTTCAGGTGGCTGTTTTCAATCAAGCAAATAAGATTTGAAGAAGCAAAAATCCAGAAATGTAGCACATTTTAACATATATGCAAATGCAATTAATCTGTTTGTTTACACTGGGATTTGTTAAGCTGTTCAGATGATTCAAGTTATTATGAAAATGATCAGATTTTCTTCCATCTGCTGTTAGAGCTCTCATGCTGGCCTTCTGAGATGAAAGAGAAATGAGAAAATGACTCTTGAGTGGTTAAGATTTTTTTCAGATTTAATGCCATATAAAAACTACAGGACTGTGTTAAAGTCCTGAACTGATGGACGTTTTGTTAGATCTGCTTTATATCTTGCTCAAGTATCTGGATTTCTTCCATTTTCAAAGTAGTGGTGTGCGATCATTGTCTCACTTTGTCATGTTTGAGAAAATGTGTAAAAGGTCTGAAAATATGGACATAAAAATTTACGAAACTAGGTAATTCCATCCGTCCGTCCGTCCATCTGTCTGTTCACTATACAAAAAAAAAATCTAACTACATTAAACACTTCATAGATGTTTTAAGGAGTTGAATTTCTCAAAATGTACCGTTTTCTTCATGTTTACTCTTTTAAGATGCAGTTTTACACGGCAAGATACAAACAGCTTGGCCACAGCTTTAAGTGGCTGAAAAATCTTCAAAGCTTTAGCCACAAAATGGTTTTTCTCGAGACCAAAAATGTAAGGAAACAAAGAAACTTGTCCATAAACAAATTAAATTTTTTTTAATAAAATTATAGAAAAACTATAAGCTGTCAGGTGTCTTGCCTTCTGGTTACTTCTCTCACAGAGCAGATTTTCACTAAACCCAAACTTCATTTACCATGGACACAAACACACATTGTCACACTATTTTATCATTTGAAATGTGCTGTACAACCTCATTAGGAGCTTATGAATCTTTTAAAAGAGCCTTTTTCCCGTCCCTGAACCTCCAGACAGAATGAGCACGGCCTGCTATCGGTCCCTTGGGCGGAAAAATGAAGAAGGAAAAGTTTCCAATATTATGCAGGCTATCCAATTAGGTGACATATATAAATAGAAATGGAAGTGAGAAACTCTTTGAGTATGAGTAAGTCTCTAAGAGTGGTTGCATCAGCTCTTAGGTTGAGAAGTGAAAACTGTTTCAGAATGACATTTTACTCTTGTACTGCTTCTGTCTTTGGCTTGCACATTGGAGTTGTTTGTTCCTTTAAATATGCTGTAGAAACTGCAATAAAAAGTCAAACCTATATTTTTAGATCATAGTAACACCAATGTGACAGAGTTCGACACTATAAGCTTGACAAGACTACTTGATGTTCCTGCAAAACAGTGAGCTGAGAAAACCTCACCAGCACTCCTCCAATCCTCCAACATTGGCAAACTAATGCAGCGTGCTGTATGACAGATGTCAGACAGAAAGACAGACAGAGAAGTGGCAGCGACTTCCTTTGTCCTATTTTAGATTTATTCGTCCTGCGTTCCTGTGAGATGCCACCAACGGAATCACACACAAGCACACACATAAAATCTAAAGTCATCTGTTATAGTTGATACAGCCGTCAGCAGTATATTTCATACCTCAGGGAGTAAACAGTAGCCACAGTAAATAGCACGCAACTCATACTGCTGCTCTTATTGCTCACAGCTACTGTTGGAAGTACTGCGGGAATGATTTAGTGTATCATTACTATTTAACATTTACCATTTAAACTATTTATACCATGTTGTTTAAGGAAGGAATTTATCAAATAATCTATAAAGGCACTCTTTCATCTCTTTTATTATTCAGGTAGTGTGGTGTGCAGTGCCTTTTAAAAGCATTCTTACCCCTTGAGCTTTTTCACAATTTATCAATCAATCAATTACAAATGGCTGAACTCCTGTTTTCTTCTGCTGTGAATTCTGAAGGCATCTGGTTGCAATTAACTTTATTTAGACATATCAGCATAAAGAAGACTGAATCCAATTACATTTCTCTGATTTTTTTTGTTGTAAGAAGTTTTGAAAATAATACATCGTTTTCTTTCCACTTCAAAATTACACACTACTTTGTGGTGCTCTGTTGGATAAAATCCTAGAACAAATACACTGTGGTTTGGGAGTGTAACAGGACAAAAATGTTCAAGGGACATAAGAACTTGCTCACATTTGCCCTTTTTTGTTTGGTTAAATTTCTTTGCGTGTTTGAAGAAATGCACAAATAAATGGCAGAATTGAAAAGGCAAAAATGAAAGACTGTACTGTTGAGCATTTCTGATCACAGATGAAGGTAAACACACAAAGCAACCCTCAATGTCGTCTTTGCTGCATCTGACAGCATGTAGGTGTTTGTGTTTACTCAAATGAGAAATATGCGTAAAGTGATGGTCTCTAATTACATTGCTGTTTGTGGCTTGTCTGTGCAAAGATCACAGACGTGTGCACTCTACCAAAAGCAGCAAGTAAGAAAGTTGTATGTGACACGCACTTCTTATTGCTTGATTTTTCATTAAGCACTATAAGTAAGACTCTTCTGTTCTGTCAATAGAAGTCTTGTTACTAATTCTGTTACTACTATAACAGAAATTAAAAACAGGCATGGTGAAAACTGGGTCCACCTTCCGTCTTCACTTAAAATACCTGATAATATATTGGTTCAAATGTAGCATATTTATTTTTCAAAATCTTTGAAAATAAAATAATAATAAAAAAATTTAAATATGAAATCAATAAATAAACAACAAAGTAGACAATTATATTAGCTGGCAATATAGCTAATGCAGACTTTTATTAGTATTAACTGAATCACTATATGACAAGAATTCACTCTGATTAAATATTGAGTGGGTGCAATATTTTTTCTGTGTTGCTCAGGGATGCCAATAATACAAAGAAAGAGATCTTGGACTTTATGTGGTTTGGATCAGTGTCTGAATCTTAAAGTCCAAGTTATTCCTACACAAATGAACAGGATACCTTTTACACCTACTGCTGCCGTTGCCTGGTTTGCTGAAAACACAGAAAAGTAAAAACAGAAAATAAGAAAACTTCCATATCATATTAATAAATGGATGAATTTAATGTCTAATTCATAGAACCTTTACTTCATAATTCTGGAGTTGTTTATATTCTACATACCTGAATTTTCCATACTACATATTCACATCTGTTGAGTCTACTGAATCCAATTCAAATAGCTGCATCAGTCAAAAGTATCAAAGATGTTTAAAAACTCAACATTTTCTCTTCTTCACATGTTGATAGAAACATGAGTGCACACCTGCACTAATTATATTAATACTTTCTCTTCAACCACACCTGCGTTCTTCAAAAATAAGAAATAACTTGTCCTGAAGGTAAGCGCTCTTTCTCTGACTGCATCTGAGTCGACTCTCCTTTCCTTTGTCTACTCCTGTCCTTCTCCTCCGTAGCTGGAGGTCATCCTATTTTAGCACTTGCTCAGAACGGCACTGATCTAACCCAGATTTACGTGAAAGGAGAACTCTGTGTGTGTGTGCGTGTCCGTGTGTGAGTGTATTTGAAGGACGGGAAGTGCAATTATGTGTGTGGAAAGTCCAGTGTCTGTTAGGTGTCTGTAAGTGTGTCAGTGACGCATGGAGAGTGAAAGAAAGGGAGACTTGTGAAGGTAAACGGGAAAGCATATATGGAAAGGAGACAGCGTAGGAGAATTATTGACTAGTGAAGTCCATCTGGGTCATCGCAGAGTGATCATGGGAAACTTGGTTGACCGAGTTGGGCCTAAGAGACGATTCGTCAGGGAAGCAAGCTCTCTGCAGCGGCACCTGCTCTCTGACAGTGGAGATGTAAGTCACAGAATACAGTTAAAATGGTTTAAAGGCAGAACATTTTCTGTTCTACCTGTATACTGTAAATTTATGAAACAAATTTAGCTAAGAGAGAAAAATATTAATTTGTGTATAAATAATCTTAAGGTGAAATTGGTGAAAGTGAAGCTTTTTTATTTTGGTTGTATAAGATGAGATTTTGGGTTTTCCTAAGATGCCGCTCAATGTGTTTTAATAGTTAATGGCCTTTACATAATTTGAGTGATAAGGATCTTTCTGAAATTCACAGGGCGTCTATTAGTGGATGATAATATATTTTTTCTGCTTGTGAAAATCAAGAATTCAAATAATTGTGCAATCTGTCATTTTCTGCAATTTCCGAGAAGTCTCCATTAGTATCCAGCTTCTTCAATCCAGCCGTCACTAACGACAACAAAATTATGAACAATCTTCACTTACTAAAAGCCATCAGTACCATTAAACCAATTTACTCAGCCCACATCAAGTCTACTTACATTTACAATGCATATCAAATTTTCTTTGTCTCATGAACCTGTCATATTCAGTAAAATGTTATTGGCTTAGAAATACTAATCGTCCTCTGTCCACTTGTTGCGGTGTTCAGATATAATGATTGAGTGGAGATTAGATAAGCAGCTGCTGTGCCAAAATAGGTGAAATCACAGTGTGACGGCTTGCATACAATCTGTAAAACTCCAAGGATAGTAACACACTGTTTTCCAGACAGACAGTATAATATCCCAGTGACTTGTTCTGCTTTGCTCCCACCTCTGAGCCAAAGTCCACTCAGTAGGAGAAAAAATTGTTGAGGTGTCCCAATTTATTTGTCACCAAATTTTACATTTTCTTTTTGTTTGAATTGAATTGAAATGGTGTATTCAAAGGTCTAGTTATGTTAGAAGTCATGCTGGCTGTTACTTCTGTTATTTCCAGAAGTAAATATACTTTTGCTGCTTGTTTTCCAATATTTATATTTCAATTATATATAATTGAAATATAATATATATATGGTTTTTTTTTTTTTTTGCAACTCTGCTTTTGTTTGAATCTTTCTTCACTTTTAGCTGAATCATTGGCTCCATGACATACAAGCTGCCACATGTAGTCAGGGCATGGTGTGAATGATAGCCTCCCAGAGGCTTTTGTCAGCAAAATATCTACTTTATAATAGCCATTTATAACAGGACCAGGGCAGGCATGGCCTGTTACGGCTTTAATTGAACCAAGATGCACCATCATCCCTCGGACTTAGCCACAACTTAAAGGCCTTTACAGTCAGTATGTCAGCATGCTGTGACAGCAGCATGTAGCCGTATATCTAAATTTAATCACTTAGAAGCCTTCATCTTAGTAAAATTATTGCTTTAAGATCTATGACAGGCTCAAAGTGTTGTCCTAAACTGCTTTGAATAGTTTATATCCCTATTCCACTGGGATAAGGACAAGTGGTGTTCAGTATGTAAAGTATTTATACATCTACATCATTTACGAATTAAAATATTACATCCGACCTTTGATACCTGCTTAAGCACTGATATTTTCAAAGGCATATTAATCTCACACACAAGACTCATCAGAATATTTTCCATTTATTGAGTACGATAGCATCAGGATATTTTACCATTTTATGCTGTTCAGCTAGAAGGTTAATTTTTATCTTTTTGATCATGTAGAGCTGACCAGATTTAATTTCATGGAAGAGCATAATACTTAATAAAAAGCTATCAATGTACTAGTTTCTTAATGAAGAAGCTGATGAAACAAATTGTGCCTGAGAAAACTGAAAGGAAAAAAAAAGTAGAAACATCACTTAACTTGTCATGTGCTTATCATTCTCCCTGGTGACCATAGGAAGGGCGATATGCCAGGAACTCTAGTTTACATGCTCCATTCATGTCAGTTTTGGATCTCACACCAGGCAAACAAGCTAGAAATAGACCAAAGAGTGTGGGAAAGCCACAGAGTCTGGAGGAAATTGCTTTCTGTGTGCAATATTAAAGTAATGCTCGCTTGCCTGTGAAAGTTTTGGCCAGTAATTGTTTAATTTCAACATATTAAATTGAATGCTGGTAATTAGATTTTTTATGGGCTTCTAGACCGACTGTCATAAGACATGAGGCAGGTATCATGACTTACATTTAATATATACATTTCCTATATATAATGCATTAAGAAAGATAAAAAAAATTGTGGTATGCGTACCTTGAGTCAATAATTTGTGGACCAGTATACTCCACAATCAATGCTGCAAGCCTTTTGGGGAACTTGGGGTCTTTACCAACTTTGCATGTCTGCAAGCTGAAATGTTTTGGTAATTTTTAGCTCAACATGATTCAGATTGGACAGAGAGTGTTTGTAAAATCAGTTGTTGCATCTTTCCACAAATTCTCAATTAGATTTAGGTCAGGGCTTTGACTGGAATATGCTTTGATTGAAATCCTTCCATTGAAACTCTGAGTGTGTGTTTGGGGTTATTCTCCTGCTGGAAGGAAAACCTCTGCCCCTGGTTCATTATCTGCTTACCTGTTCTTCCTGAAGAAAATTATCACCACAGCATGATTAGTCAATACTATTGTTTTGCATCAAAGCCAAAAAGTAAACTTTTGGTCATGTTTGCTCAAAACCTGATTTTATGTGTAAAAGTTTATTCTTCTTTTATGTACCGATTATGCTCTACTACTTGTTGGTCTATTTCATAAAATCTTAGGGTATGAATACTTTGGCATGGCACTGTATCCCATCTTACAAAATCTACAGATCAGTAAAGTGAATGTGGATAATTATGTGTGAATTATAAACATTGCAGAAAATTGGCACTTAGACAATTTAGTCTGGAACAATTATCTGAATCATCATGTCGGTGGACTGTGGCTATAAAGGGAGTGTCAATTTAAAAAAATAATGGAGGGAAACAATGTGGAGGACAGGAAGGTCTAAGCAGTTTCACTGACATTAGTAGGAATATTATGTTGCAAGATTTAGCCAGCTGCTTCAGCATCATCATTAGCTCTTGTCACTTATGTAGCAGCCATAAAACCCATTAAATGCCGCAGTCATAAAGTCATCATTTAGAAGGAAAAACGTATTCTAGCGAGAGGAGAGGAGTAGAGTTGGACAGAAGAGTTTAGACGCGAAAGCTTAGGACAATTTTTGTTATAATAGTCCATCATAAACGTATGAGTCATTATCCCATGCTTAGCACCAGTTACTAACAGAATATGACGCTGTTTGTAGTGATGGTGGGTGTGAACTTTCATTATAATTTCTGATAAATATGGTTCTGATGGAGCTCTTTGTAAAAATGTACCATTCTAACATTCTGTGTTTCTAGAACCCATTTGGGAGCCTTGTTTTCCTGACATTTCCACAAAAAAACCTAGAATTCCCTACTGCGTTTTTACCCATCATTAACTGCTGGGATTGTGTGCTCACTCAACTCCATTTTATTACCATAATAGAGGCTGTGGTTATCTTATTAAACATGTTCTTACTAATTATGGTTCTGTAATAATCTGTGGTGGTCAGATTCATTTGAGAGGACTTCTTCTGGAATTAAAAAAAAAAAGCCGTCTGGTTTTATTTATTTATTTTTTCTTGAGCACACAACTGAATAATAAGTGGTTTATCTGAATGCCAAAGATTTGTTTCAAATCACATAATGCAGTGAGCAACAGGCTTAGACAGAGCAGTAGGTGGAAAAGAAAACATTGAGCATTTAATCCCTTGATATTTTTACTTTTGCCAAATTAATGTTTTAGTTTCGGGAATTTGTACTTTAATTGAATAAGATTAGTTGTTCTCTAGTATTTGTATGCAGAAATAATTAGGCATTGAGCCTGAAACAAGAAGGACAGAGATTCCCCTATCAGGTTCTGGCACAAGAACGCTGTCAGTTTTCTCATCTCAGTGCAATGCAAAACACTTGGCATGTTTCCAGAACTGTCAAACTCTGCTTGAATCTCTGATAACAAACATATGATGGCTGCCACATTGCAGCGGAACATCTCAGCTGGCTCATTATCACCAGGCGTTGTGAGGCAAAGAAAGATCCCACTGAAGCCATGCAAACGTGTACCTAGGCAGTTTAGGTGTGCTGTGTTGACAGCGATCACGCTGAAAACTCATCTGCCAGATGGCTCAGGGGGAGGGCTTCAACCAAGGAGCACTTTAATCAATCTGATTACGGGGAAATGCTGTCTGTATTTTTAGCTACTCCATGGCAGACCAGTGGCCATTCATTGAATTTGGTTTCATTAGGTCTTATGTGCATCTCGTGAAGGGGTGGATTTATAAACGGGGGTGAACTAATGTAGGAGACAGAATAGGGGGGCGGACGAGCTATTTTAGCTAATGTGCCTTTTTAGGCAGTTCTTTTCTAAAACAGACACTCACTCTATTGTTGTATTAAGGAGGAATTCATTTGCGACCTGACTCAGCCACTAAAAGTTACAAATTATATATCGTCCAAAAAAGGGTACCAAGGCTGAGTAACTGCATCCTGTTTTAATGCCAAGAAGCTGCATCAGTTAAACATCCCTAATAAATCGGAAAATAATTTATGTTTGGAATCAAAATATCATATATTTCCAAAGGTTTTTCAAACAGTGACCTTTGTGTTTGATTTTTCTTTTTGTCGTTTGAGTGAAACATCAGTAGATATTAGCTGTAATATTCAAATGTATGGTTTTCTATTGAGCTCTATAGTATTTTGTTGTCTAAATTACAAAGAATCTCGATCAATGTTTGATTTTAATATGTTTGTGTAGGACATTCCATCACAAAGGAATGCACAATAAGGGAGACTTGGGTCACTTAAGCAAACCCTTATTTATGTCAGTATGATTTCTAAATTGTGAAAACATTTCCTTTCTTTGGCAGATGAGAGGTGCAAGCCTTCCTGTGTATCTGGGACTGTTGTTAGAATCACTGTCCAAGTTTGTTGCCTTCATACTTTTATCTTTTGAATCGTTTTCTAAACACAGAGCCAAATTATACTGTAGAATTCAATCTGGTGCTGTGCAGGGAAAGTAACTTTGGTTGGTGTGTTTGTGTGTGCCTTTCCAAGTACTGCTCTGTTTTTAGCACTTCTGCTCTGTTAGCATAAGATGAGTTTTATTTACTTCAGAACAATGAGGTTTTATACAACAAGCTAAACCTTTGAGACAAATTAATGCTAGTAATTTTAAGGGATGAAGCCATTTTGTGTCATTGGTGTTCATATATTTTTTAAACAAGAATAAAAGGATTTTTAGTTATCATTCATGTAGATGAAAAGAAAGAGCTGCGTCAGGTTTGTGGTACTACATTCTAATGTCCTTAAAATGTCTTGCTCTTCGGGAAGCAGTGGGCACAGGGTTATTTCCAGCATGATAGCCGTGCTTTTTTCACTCCACCCCGTGGATTTTTGAGGAGCTTTTTGCGAACCGCTTATGACCTTTCACAACATGTAGTGTGCAACTCTGTGTATGGGAGCACAAAAACAATCTTAGATGGAAATATAAGATTTTCATCGAGAGTAACATGGAACTAGTTTACCCATAGGATGCTTGTTTGTGTGTGTTTGACTATCACAGGCTTTGTCGTACCCTTATAGACTCCAATTCGGTCTAAATGATGGATATCAAAGAACATCCACATTGATTTCTGCCTGGTCTGAAAAAGCACGTATTTCATCTTCTTGCGCTGCAATTGAACAGTCAGGTTCAATATAATAAATGCTTTTACTGTGTCTGAGCTGATTCTCTTTGTAAGTTTTGTCTCTTTATTTCTCTTTCTATCCCTTTGTCCTCTTTTTATCTAAATGCTCTACTTTAGATCAATACACTCCCAGCCTTCTTCAAGGTTTTACTTCCCTTTTCCTTACATCAGCAACAATGACATAGATTTAACTGCAGAGCCCCCCCAACAGCAGTATCCTCCTGTTTGACAGCACTCAAAAGACGCATGGAAAGACTCTGTAGTGTTACAAACAGAGACATGCATAAAAAGACCTCATTGCCTGAAAAACAGGCAAATATCCTCCCCAAATGACTCACCACTGACCAGGGCATCAAGCGTCGAGACAGGCCTAGAGGACTTCAGTCAATCTCTGAAGACTTGAACAAAATGGGTAAAATTCTATTAATAGCCCGACTTGTGCCCCAAAAAATGTCAGAACCAATGTATCTCCCTGGCACTGCCTGAAACAGAGCAACTGAGGTGGGTAAGAATTGTTATATAGGACAGTGGAGACAAAATGAAAAAATGTGTGATGAATTGGTTTCATTTTCACCGTTATTTTTGTGTAACGGGATACACAACCCAAACATAAAAGAGTAATGGTGGGCATGGTCTCTAATGCTGTGGCTCAATAATTTACCAGGAGGCATTGATTAAACATCAAAGAAGCAAATAAACAATCTTTTGGAAGCAGACAGCTTGTTCCTATACTATAGCTAAAAATGTTTAAAATAGGGACGGGAGATTTGAAAAATTCTAACACAATTAATTGCTTTTCTGTGTTGATGTATAAAAGTCCCAAGCTGTAACTTTTTGTATTGTGTTCCTGATACAACCATAAATATGATGCACAAGCGGCATCCTCAAACAACATACAAAATGTATTTCTAGTCCTGTTTTTGTTTCAAAACAATTATTATGTTTAAAGTTGTGCAAAAAAGAGAGCTAGCCTATCACCAAAGCGATGATAG
>CAEGAG010220090.1:0-40662 GCA_903067065.1 Brachyrhaphis terrabensis
AGGTAAAATCTTGCTTTTACCATCTCAATGTAAAGAACATAAGAGAGATGAATGATCTCTGGGTGCACTGCACATTTGTGTTTGTGTACGTTTAATCTTTTGAGACTTCATGGTTTTCTTGTTAATAAACATCTAATTGCCTGAAGAGTTTACCGGCCCTACTGTTTCTGCCTTTGTAATTGGCTCGCAAGGCTAAGTTGTGGCTGTGTGTTTACATACGGATATGCGAAGAAGCAGCTAATGAAGGCCCACAGGAACGTCGCTGATGTAATAAGTTCATAAAGTGTTTCGAAGCATTTTTTTTAAAAGATGTGATGTGAACAGAGAAGGGCCCGTTTACAACCCTCCGTCTGTGTGTATGCGTGTGCTTGGTTTACCTGCTGCTGTGGTGTTTTGTGTTTCGTATACATTTCTGTGTGTGTGTGTGTGTGAGAGCACTCATGAATAACCCATCTGCTCATCCTGTCAGTTAAAGCCCACTGTGAATACAGCCAGGCTGGCTTTGTTCACCAGCCAGTCATAAGCTGTCCTGTCAAAACATTAACTAACTACCAGGAAACATTTTGGTGCCATTTGTGTCTATTGTTGTTTTTTTTTTTTAATATGTGTGTATGAGTTTTAGATGAATATAAATGCACTAATGAGATCAGCTAATCCAGCTAATATTCGTTACCTTCCAGTGGAACTTTGTATTTATATCAGCTTTATGTCCTTGTTGTTTGGCTTTGTTTTTAATGATACATAATAAATATGTAGACACTTGTGATTCTGGTATGCTTTTCTTGGAAAAACAAAACTACGTTTTAACTCAACCCGATGCTACTATAATCTACAATTCTTTTAGTTTTCCCATCTCTTACATCTTTGGGTTGGCTAAATAATAACACTTTTAAATCTATCACGTCTATGAAGTAGTTAGCATATTACATTATTTGTAATAACATTTAAATACTTAAAAGATTTTCATTTCTACATTTCAAAATCAAATCACTAACAAATATAAAATTACCTTCTGAAATTAATTTTTCTTGCTTTTAAAAAATTGCTATTTTAGAAGATGAAAAACATCCAGTAAAGAATGCCTTGAACAACAAAAGAGAAGAAAAGAACAAACAAAAAGAATGACTTGTTTTATTTAACTACGCTTGCAGATAAAAGCCTCAAATGCAAACGGTGCAGATGGAATAAGTGGGCAAGTGCAATGAAATAAGAGCATTTATGAGGGGCAATAATATTTTACGAGAATTTAAGCTGGGACCGTTTGGAAATGAGTTGCTTTTGTAAACTGAATGTAAAAACTTTAAGTACTTAATTGAAGCACCGATATCCCTCCTCCACCCCCTGGACTTGCAGGGACACCTTCTGGTGTTTGTTGTGTAGTCAAAATTACAGGCACTCACTGTGATTCTTTGATGGTTATAGAACAAATACATGTAACCAAAAGTAGGTTTATTTTTAAGTCGGTCTTATTTAAATGCATATGTGAGCATTTAGACATATCGTAGAAGACGTAATTTAAAAAGAAAATATATGAAGATGCCATCTCAGGTTGGAATTTTGAACTAATTCAAAGTAAACCGGTTTTAGAGCTTGTTTTTGTGAAGGCTGTACTTGCAGAAAACGCTGCAAACAATGAAAGTGAGCTGAAGATCCTAACCTGTTAAAGTCAGCGGGAATAATTGTAAAAAAAAAAATAAAAAATTCCATTTTAAGGGAAGATGTAGTTGGAAAACAGCCTTCAATGGCTTTTGCTGACTTTGTTGAATTTAAATCATATTGTATTTAACAGAACAACTCTCGACATGTGCAGAAAGTAAGCGCGTTTTTATTTCCACAAGCCGAGGAGGAGTGAAGGTTCTGGTGCTAAAGAGCTCCGCAGCCCTTTTTATTGAAGCTAATTTAGAGAGAAATGCTTCAGCTCGCAAGACAGCATGAGCATTATATTCTGAAGCAAGAGCAAAAGGTCACATGGTCTGAGTACTTTTTATTCAGTTAGTGTGTGATGGGTGCATGAGTGTAGAATTTTTTTTTTTACCACTGTAATACTTTTTGCTAAACATTAAAACCTCGGGATGTAGCGTCGTGATTATGTCATGGAGTCTTTTCCTGCTGGTCGGTGATAAATTAACCCAGCTTGATAAGTAAATCATCAGTTTTTAAAGTGCATCAGTAAAGGAGCAAGCAGAGTCTAAGATCAAAATCATCATGTTGATATTATGGAGTAGTTGTTCAAGGAGTGCAGGGTATAATTTATAGATATTCCACCACATCCAGTGAGCAACTGACTTGATTTCAGCATTAAAGCTAAACATGTAGCAGCCACCATTCAGACGTTAGTCAACTATACATTTATTTGTAAATGGCCGATATATTTCATCTGGCCTTGGCATTGTGATGATAAAATCAACATGTGGAAACGTGGAAAATACTTATTCGTCGTAATAAGATATTTACACATTGTGATGACAGATGGAAACATATTTAAACCTGAAGTGATGTTAAATATGTGAACTTGATGTGCACCGACAGACACTGCATGTAACTGGAGTTTTTCCAGTTTTCTACTGGAAAACCGTCAGTTGTGCATTAAGTGACTTGGGGATAGAGGTTGATGGATGTGCAGCACACACCAGAATATCCTAAATCACAAGATGTGGTGGAAACGTCCTGCTGAAATCCAAACATGTAAGCTCTTGTTGCTGCAAGAACCCTAATAGCAGCTGTGTTTGTCCATCGAAGTACTACGGTTTGGCGGTTGGAGACATAGTGCACACAGATACAGAGCGGCAGAAGTCGTCGGCATTTTCTCTGCACGGAAGATGAAAATTTACCAAGCACCGAGTAGAAAAATGGCACACTTAGAAATTGGAGCTACTCTGACAGCTATGACAAAAAGCACCGTTCAACATCGCATCTGGTATTTCCCCAGAGAGCACTTAACCAGAATACCTGATCATGGAATGACCATAAAAGGAGGAATAATGCCCTGTGGGCCCTCCTGAGTGAGTTCAGATCTGTGGTGGTTACGTTTCCTATTGGGCACCCCACTGGGTCGATGCTGTTTTATCACTTGTTTTTCAATTGGTGTGACATTTTATGTTTAATTAAGGGGGTCTTTGCAAGATTATATTTTGGCTGTGGTGGTTTTCAATTAAACCATTAAATGGTTAATATTCTTTGGTGATTAATTCTTAGCAAGACGTACAAAACATTAGAAACGTCTTGGATTAGGGTGGTGATTTCTGGGCGGCCAGCAAACCCGTAGAATAAAATGTGGTTTAATTAAAACCGGACACGTCTGGATTTGTAAAATTAAGTATTAGGGAATTTTGCAACTTTGCGATTGTGCTTGAAAAATGTCAGTCATGCATTAGAGTACTTTGCAAAAGCATGCATACCCCGTGACAAATGCAGTGCTTTTGTAAACATTATTTTCACATCTGCTTTTGGTGAGATTTGCGGTAAACCAAAACAGTCACAGATAATGAAGTGGGAGAAAAAAAACCCTGGTTTTCAAAACGATTGCCGTCAGAACTCATCTGATTTGTAAATAGACTCTCAGTAATTTATTCTCTTGTCCATGTGAAGGAGAGCTTTAATCAGAGAGGCAATTAAGAGGCTGCAGACCCACAGCTCAGGAGGAAGCCTTTAGTAGTTCAGAACACATTTTCTCTCTTTTTCCCCCCCAAAAAGTGTCAAAAAAGAAAAGCCCAGGACAATTATTTAAGGTATTAAATGTGATCCCCTTGCTGATTAGTGGAATTAAGACTGTTACAATTGAAACGAGTTCATTCATGATTTGCCTCTAGGCCTACACCTGTTTTTTTTATTACCAACATGTTTCACAGCAAACTGCAACGTTTCCCTTCCCCCCCATTCTGAAAGCTTTCTCTCGCTGCTCCCACGGGCCCAATGTCTTTCGTCTTGATTTTGGAATGGGTCATTGCGCAAGGATTGTGTCTCCTGTCTAATATGAAATGATCACACCTTATTGTTTTCAGAGCATTTTTATTGCCACCGGGGGCATTCTGGAAAAAAGGACAAACATAAATGCAAGGACGCGGCTCGGCTCTGCTCTCTCTGATTCAGTGAAATGTAAAACTGGGTAAGCAAAGGTTTGGAAGAGGAAAAGACCGAGTTTGATGGTCTGTGAAAAGTGACTGTTTCATCAGCACATGGTGACGCTCCTTCCAGGAGGGTGATGAGGGTGCAAGAGAGGAACTGCTAAGTTGACGGCTGGGGAAAGCTCAATATGTACAAAGGACAAGATGTAAGTGAATATTTTGGAATGATGAAGGCCATCACAAGTAATTCGCAAAGAGATAGAAAACACACAAAGCTGAGGGAGAACCCATTCATGCTGCTGCAGCTGCAGAGGTTAGTTTGAAGCACAAGGAGACAAGAACTGATGGCTTAACAGAAATAGAGATTGAAAAGTGATTTATTTGAAGCACATATATTGTTAACAAGACCTTAAAGGATAGAGAGAGAGCCAGAAAAATGGAAGTGATGTGAAGCCCAGGTACGACCGCTTTAGCTAATTTAGACACTTGACAGCCTGAGAGCCGTTTGATGTCCTCAGCTACTGTTTAACAGAGAGGCTGTGTGATTCTTTCACTCACACACATGTATTGGTGGAATTACAAGCTTTTTCTCTTTTCTTTTTTTTTAGATTTTGCAATTGCTTTAACCCTCAAAGAAAATACTGTCAGTTCTGAAGATGCATTTCAAAGGTAGACATTGCTAGGATGATAACTTTTGATTTGTTTCTGTTTATCCTTGCTGCTGCAGGGATGTCGCTCATCTCCAGTGGGTCAATGGGCAAGAGGCGGGTACACAATGGAACGGTCATCAATCTATTGCAGGGCAACATAATACTCGCAAATGGATCATGTTTTACAATGGTTGATGAGTTTAGGCACATTGACCAAAGCTCTGAAAATCCCATTTATTCATTTAGTTATTGCTATTTAAAATCTGTTAAATATTTCACTCAACCTTACGTCACACGCCTCGCACCTTATTGCTAACTTATAAAGCAGAATTATGAAAACATATCATTAAAGAAAATAATTTTTATTGCCATTTCTCTTTCAATGCAGCCTTTCTGTGCTGACTTATTTAAATGAAAAATGAAATGTCAGCTCGTTCTGCACAGTTGATGCATATTTTATAAGCCGGAGAAATTAAGAGAAGTTCTGTTATTCAGAGTTTATTGAAAAATGTACAGCTCTTGTTCCCATTAATCTCCTCAGAATCTCTGATCAAAGAAAAGCAATATGTCGTCTTATTGTCGCTTTTAAATGACACGTTCTTTGTTGATATTTGGACTGTTTTGTTTAGCATGTTGAGCCAATCTAGCGATCTTACAAAAATGTTTTTTGTATAATTTCAGAATACTTTAGTTTTATACAGACCTGTGTCAGACATGACAAGTAAAATAGTGGCCAGACTCCAAACAATGTCAAACCGAAGTAAAGGTTTGTAGAAGTGTGTTGTCAGCAATGCAAGATTCAGAGCCGCAAGCAGTAAGACATGACAGGTTGTCAGTGAAACTGGCTTAAAAGCACAAAGGAGATCAATATACCCTACAAAACATGGGATCCAATTGCGCATGCAGTAAATGATAAAAAAGTTCTGAAAATGTACTTCTTTGCAATTCTTGAACATAAAAGTCCATCTAAAAAAAATGTACTTGAAGTTAGACAGTAATGTCTGATTCATCATGGCCCTTGAGGAACATTTCACTTCCTGTAAAGTCTACTACATCATCTTTTAGATTGTGCTGATTGAAGTTTCTAAGTGTGAACAAACTAACTTCTCTAATCCTGTCAAAATAAGTCGACTTCTGTGGTTGCTCACAGAAAAAAATGTCAGATTTTAGTTCTTACAGAATAAAATATCTGAATAAAACACCAAGTTCAAAAGCCTCATCTTTTGAACAAATCTTGAAATGATTTTGGGTTTTATCACAAAATCCCACTTTATAGGTCTAAATCCTCCATATTAGCTCAAGTGTCTACATTCACATCTGCTATTTGGTGACATTTTTCTTGGTAAATTGCTCCTCTTGGTTACCGTCACCAAAGTGTTTAATATATTTCAAGTTAAATGTTTGGCAAAATTGTCCGTTTTCACTGGATATGTGTGTATTTACTCCCATTGTCATTCAAGAAGTTTAACAATTCAGTTTGATTCAAAAATGTGTTAGTAATCCTAAAAAATATGTTGCAGAGAAGGATAAAAAGTTGCAGAGACGTCAATCAAAGGTGTAATTGAAAACTTAACACAAGGGAGTGTGCATGGAAGGGAAGCAGCAGAGTTTCCGTTCAGTGTTTTTTTTAAGGTGTCATCCAGATATGTCAGTTAAACTTATAGACATTTTTTTGAAACCAAAAAGTGACAGAGAATGATTTAGGGAAGTGGTTGAAAGACCCCACAAAAGCAAAGGGAGAGAGACGTTTTTTGTGTGCTCTGTGCCAATGAAGGACACTGAATTTAAAACTGAAAGTCAGAATCCCAGGGGAGAAAAATCCCCAGCAGGTGAAAGCTGGGACTTCTCTTCATTCCTGTCTCGACAGAGAAGGGATTGAAGAAACTGCAGAGACTTCACAAATAGGGATAAAGGAAACACACTGGGTATATTGTGTTTGAAGTTATAGCGCACTGTGTTTTCCATTCACACAAAAAAATCCCCCGTCATACAACTGTGTAATTGACATTCACGTGACTGCCTTCCTTTCTTACACCTTCCTCTCTGTATTGATTGCAGGCCTTTACATTTTCGTCTGTCCTTTCTGTCTTCCCATGACTTTGGCTGGTTGAAACACTGCTTTGTATTCTTTTAGTCACATGGAAACCAGAGAGGACGATATAATGCAGTAGAAAAACAAAGGTACTTGGAGGTCAGAGAGGCGATGGCTGAGAAGGAAAGGGAAAGAGAGAAATAGACATGTTATCTTTTTGACTCTGCCTTATCAAAAAAAAAACACTGACATAGCTATACAACCATTTTTATCCCGGGCAATATCTCTGTCTGTCTCCAACAAGGAGACTGCTGTGATGCTATAAGGAGAGGATTTGCCTCTTTCAGTTGTGGAGTTTGAGTACAGAAAATATTTATTTTGTAAAGGTAGACAAGCAAAAAGAAGGAGTCAGAAGTCTATCCAATTGCTTATTATGCAAAACTATTGTTTCTGACGCCAAATATGCAACTTTTTAATACCACTCATTAAAAAATTAAACTCTCAATCTTTTTCATTAGCTGCCAGAAGTTTTATACAAACACCATTCTTAAGAGTCATTGTTTTAAACAAGAAGGTTTACAATTTACAAAGCCACAATTTTGAAAAACGTAGGACATACTTCTTATATGCACCACAATTGCTATTAATGGCAAAGTTTCTGTTAAATACGGGATTATTAATTTAAAATCAATAATGGAGGAAAGAGACAACTTTTAATATATCATTTAATATGACAAAACAACAACCCACAAACAAAATTAGATGGTGACATGCAACCAGTGCAGTGGTAAAATGCAAGCTATTTTATACTATACTAAAATGTACCAGTTGATATTGCTATGACAATCAAAGCAAAACATAGTTAAAGTCAACTTCAGCTAGCTTTAGTGCTGCTTGAACCCAATTGAAGCAATTTAAACATAAACTTTGTTTTGAATTTTAAAACATTGCTGGATAGTTAAAATTTGCATATGCCAGTAATCATGTGCTGGGAGTATCAAGGTACAGTTAAGTTTTTGAAAAAGTTAGGGTGCAAAACAACAAAGATTTTGTATTATTTTGATACATTTGAAAGGTCTTTTGATGATATGCCACAGAAAGTGCTGGAGAGACAAGTTTTCTTGATGTTTGGAGTATAATTTAATGTAGCCTCCCACACACAAACTCTGTTGCTGTGCACTGACAGTCAGCTGTCTGAAAGGATACATTACAAGATTGACTGTTAAATTTGTCAATCTTTGAGCTGACCCAAAGAAATAACCTGACAAAATCAGATATCAAATATTCATAAGCACCATATTAAAAGAACCTACTACAAAATGTGAAATTTGTTTTAGATTTCTAGTTTATGTATCAAAACAACCATAAATAAATGTTACTAATGGCATTCTTAAATCAGTCGTAATCTGCATCATCTTGGCTCATTTTTGGTCATTTTAGACATTTTTAACAAACTGTATCATAGTTATTATACTCGGCCAGGAATAATGCTCACTAGAGTAAACGTATAATATGGTGTCATTAAAAAAAATTGGGATGTTTGACAATTTCACATGTCTGCTTTCCCCAGTTTGTCATAGTTCTTGGAACCTCTTTTTAACTCGCATGTCAAACTATTACATTTGTTTTAGTGTTTTTACCGTGTGTGTGCATGTAAGCGTAGTAAATTGCTTCAGTAATAATGCCTCAATTTGATCTGCAAATGACTAGAGCAATGATGAATTAAGTATCTTTAAAAGCCTCAAGATGACACCTCGTATCCAAAAGTCACCATCTCACTCTTGCCTCACTTTATGACGCATACCTGTGCTTGGCTAAGTGGAAAAAAGAAATAAGAACAATATTTTTCTGCAAATGCCAAACTCAGAAAGGTCACTAAATAAAGATTTTCTCTCTTTTTTTAAACCTGGCAAAAGAGCAACATTGAATCAAATTTTGGATAAATCCACGGCTCTGTGGGTTAGAGCCAGTGCTTCAGTTTATTATCCTTAATAGCCAATATAGATCTGTCTCGGTCTTTTAGCAAAGCAGATTTCAACTCTAGAGCTCCTCTGAAGTGACTTGGAACCAAACGATATCAATTCACTTCTCCTAGTCACTGTTGGTGACACAGATTGGGAAGGAGGTAAAAAACAAACAGTGTGGTAAATAAGATAAATGCAATAGGGAGAGAGATGGGCAGAAATAAAGTGGCAACGATAAAGATCTGAAGGGTGGAGGAAGTGGTGAATGGGAGTGATAGATGGAGACAAAGATACCTATGAAGGGGTGTTGCAGAAAAACAAAGAAAATGGTGGTAAGATACTAAAAGCACCTCAAAAGTAAAAAGAAAAATGTTCTGCAGTGTTATTTTATCAGAGGGACTCAGAGAGTTTAGTCAAAACACCCCTGAGACTAGTGAAGAGAAGCACATTTCTTCTCATAATGTACCTCACTTAACAAAATTACTGCTCAGGGAACCTATTCACATGTGGTGTTCAGTACAATCGTTCTGGAAGCCATCTCACAGAGCTCTCTGATTAACATATTTCCTGAATTTGCCAGCGGGTCACCAGTTTTTAAACAGACAGCCAACCTTGGATACAATTTGGAACATCCTCTTCTGACATCTGGTGAACGCCGGTAGTCCACAGAGATGTGTTCTTACTCCTGCGTTCTTTTCCCACTTCCCCAGTGGCTGCGCCTCTGCCATCCCAACACTAAGAGTGGAAGTGAAGCCCCTTAAATTCAAGGAACTTTCCCAAAATAGCAATGAGAAGTTAAAGGGGTTATATGTCAATGTCATAGGAATAGCCTGGTATTGAACGCGTTGAAGGCTCCAGGGAGGAGATTGGCCCCCTCAGGAGACCAATCCGTGTTTCCTGGAAGGCCGTTCTCTAAAAGACCCAGAAAAGAATGATCTTCTCACACCCTGCTAAGGTAGCACACCCTGCCTGGGGACCTATTATTACAGTTCTCCACCACAATCATTAGATTTTCCCTGTCCACATCCATCATGGTCTAGTTTCAAGCTGCCACAAAAGGGAACAGAAAAGGACTGCAGCCAACAGGAGGAACAGCCAAGAACAATTTGGGTTCCCCTGCCTCCTTTCCAACACTCGTTCCCCTTGATAAGCCGAGCAGGAACTCTTAACGATTTTTCTTTAGACTTGTGCTACAGCCCCGGTCATCAGAAGCAGATGTGTTAACATGCTGTCCTTAGTGCTACAGCTGACGGTGATTCGTGAGAACTTACTCAGAGTTTGCAGTTTACTCCTTTTACCAATTAAATATAAATGTCAGCTTTGAAAACCAATTTAGCCAAATAACTGCTTGACCCGAACACTGAAGCCTAAATTAACAGCTTGCTGAATGAATAAAGGCATGTCTCTTAATAAAAATGGTGATAATGAAAGAAAACAATTGAAATCTGCAGTTGTAAAACTGTTTGTACTTTTTTCAATAATTGTATGAAGGGATTAAATAGTCAGAAGAAACAAAATATTGGGACATTTGCATGTATTTATGCTTTTTATGCAAGTAGATCACACAAAAAGGGACAGTAGTCACAGCTCTTGTTTTTATTTAATTTCATTTATGCTGTTGCTGTCCTATGCAGATCCACTGGGCCCGTCTGTGTCTTCACATTACTTTCAATTTCTTGGATGAGATGCACAGAACATTTGTTAGATTGTACAATGTGCTCAGAATTTTTAAAAAAGTGGTAAAAACTAATAATAATTGCTGTGAGTTTGTTTATCCTAAATCCCACAGAACATGACATGCTCAGGCGCAAACATTTGACTCATTTGGAACAAGAGGATTCTACACAAGTTAACTTTGAGAAAAGACCTCCACTGAATGTTTCATAAAAATAATTGGAGTCCGCTTTTGTACAGGTGTCAAAAGTATGTTTACTATGCATCAACAATACAAACTTTTATTATTTCTTTCCCTTCATTTGATTTGAATAACTTTTAGTTTTGAAGTCATCTGTTTTGCTTGTAATTTTAGTTTTACTTTAATCTTAAACAGTCTGTGATCTAATGTTTTTGTGGTGTCAATGGCAAAGTAGGGAGGAATATTGATTATTAGAAATCGCAAGTGAAAGAATCTCAAGCACCATTTGGAGAAGATTGTGTCTTATTTTGAATTTATGAAAAATTTACTGTTAATGTTTTTGACCGTTTCATAAGACGTACTATTTTCACTTTAGTTTTTTTTTTTTTTGTAGACACAGAAGCTTGTAATAGATTTCACATCTTGAATTAAACAGTGAGTGATTAGCTGTAAAATTTGAAATATTAGTTAAATTAGTTAGAAAGACAAGACGAATCTACAGCAAAGAAATGCTGCAGGAAGACTAAATGAGCTCTTTCCATCACTTGAGAATTGATCTGGACTTGTGATGAAAGACTTAACACTTAACTTAGACTTTTTAACACCTCTGTTGTGCTACCAATCATCTTCTCTAAAGCATGTGCTGAGAATGGAAGATTATAAGCTTTTCTTGTAAGAGTAACTACCTGACAAAAAAAATAATAATTAAAGCAGTGTAAAAATCAATAATAAGAGCTGTTTCATAGCTCTACAGCAACTTTGAGACTGTAGATTAAGAGTGTAGAAGTTCCACTTTGGTTTTGCCCTATTCCTGGCTAGCTTCAACCTCTAAATCCACTCTCTTTTTAAAAATATGACACAAGTGTGAATGAGGTTCATTCAGAGAGAGAGAGAGAGAGAGAGAAAGGCAGGACAGAAACCTTGCTGTAGAGAAGCAAAAATCTTCATTGTTAACATAAAATAGCTTTTGTGGGTTTAAGTGTATGACCTAACTAGAACAGGTGGTGTCACCGTGAATCTAATACTGGAGAGGGGCAGTTAAGACCAACCTTATTAAGATAAGAAAGAATGAGACAGACCTAAAGCCTCCAGGGAGCAGTGATAAGACCAAACATTGTCAGCCATTGAAAGCGCATTTCCTTGTGGATAAGTGCACTAGTAAGGCATGCACATAGATATAACTCAACACTGTTTCTCTCCGTGTTTTTGACGACGAAGAAAACCAGTGATTAGTGACCAAGCTAAAGCTGCTTCTTGTGAGGTTTCTCATTGGTCGATGGAGGGTAAAACACAGTATATGTATATGTATGACTTGGAAAATGAAGGGAAGGTTTTCTTCTATTAATTACACTCAAAGTTACAGTCTAGTAGAAAACGAAGCTCTAAATTATAGCTCACATCGCAACTCTCTGGTGGATAAAAACTGAGTGCGAAAGAGAATAACAAAGAATGCCAATGTGAAATGAGTTTTGTGTAAACTGGTGATCTGGAAAAACACTTAAAGTGCCACAGTGGTGGCTTTGTGTGACTAATGCTTTTAAGTTGACAGCCATTTTAAAAACTGTCCTCGATGTCACAGACAAGATGCTCGCACAACAGAGGATTGATAACAGCCTGCCAAACGCACTGCCAAGTAAGCAATTTTACTTGAGCGTCTTGGAGAGAACGGCGTGAAAGCGGCCGCGTCACGCACGAGAAAACACCGCTTTCCACCACCTGATGCCGAGATCCGAAATGTCACATTGTCCCCCAAGCAAGCCTCCACTTCGAAATGTCTCCCTGCTGAACTCCGCTGTTGTGCAGCGACAGTGCAAGTTTGGAACCAAAATAAAGATGGCAACTGCTCAGTTTGATGGATTACTTATTTCAAGCTAGATTTAAGTTTGTGAAAATGGATTTCTTTATACGTTGAGCTGAAATAAATTAAAACAGCTGCTGCCCAGTAGACAGAAATTCAATCTAAAAAGTTCGTGAATAATGATCTGCTGTAATTTCAGATGTACATATTTTATGTTTTATGCAAAGCTAATGATCTTTTTGCATTAATTCTTAAAGATTTGGCTTTAATTACACACTACAGTAAAGCTTTCATTTTTCACAATGCAGCCAGCTTGTTCATTTAATCAATACATCTATAGTGCCTTTAAGAAGTAATCAAACCCCTTCAGCTACCACATTTTCTCCTATTACAACCTGTGCAATGTAATGGACACCATAGACTTTTTGTCTGTAAAAACAAAAAATATAAGGAAAAAGGTTGCATACAATAAAAAAATGCCAACAAATTATGTGGTAGAAATGTGACAAAATTTGGAGAAAGTCTAAACATTTATTTGCACGGTGCAGTCTTTCCAGATGGAAATTGAGATTTCATATTAACAGTTTTGCCATACAGGAAAGAACTAAACAACAAACATCTATTTTTTATGCCTAGGTAAACAGACTATCTCCAACAACTGGCATTCCACAGTTTTGTGAAAACACAGATGATCTTGTCACGCCCACAAGTGGCCAGTACATGTTGCTGTCGCTTTCAGTCTCTCAGCTCATAAAAAGCTGCTAAGGAAATCCAAGTAATCATTGAACCCACCGTAAATGTGCGTGTATGTGTGTGTGTGGGTGTGGGTTGACTGTGTATATACGGCCAGCATAGTGATGTCTCGCATAGCAGTGATGGGAGGGGAGAGACTGCAGTGGCATACAGCTGGCATTTTATGGCACCGCAAAACTGCTCCTGGCAGCTTGTCTCCCTGTTTTTGCTGCCTCAGTCTGTCACTGTATCATCCCGTCTTCTCTCCCCTTCCTCTGCATTACAGCTTCCAGCACTTCTTTCTCTCCTGTCCGTCTCACTTCTGCACACACCAGCTCATCCTTTCGCTCCAAAGCACTAACTGATGTCGCGTACCTCAGCCCATCTCTTTCACTTTCAGCGTTCTCTCCTTTCTCTGCCAACCGACTTTCCTAATTCGCTGACCCTTTTGCCTCCGCCCTCTATCTGCCCCGTACATAATCTCCTTTCTACTGCAAGACGTCAATGGTTGTCAGCGACCCGGTGTGAATGCTTAATGACGACTCCTATGTCTTTTTACAAGCCTCCCCTCCTCTCAGCATCTCCAAGAACCTTTTTCCTTTTTGCTTTCTTATACTTCTTCCTGCCACTTTCTTTCCAGCCTACCACTTTTACCTCTTCCCTTTTGCTTTATTTACTAGCCAGGAGCCACCCAGCTGTTTAACATGCTTAACAGCTGCCACCGGGACTCTAAAAGGATAAAGGGTTTCCTTTTCTTTTAGAAAATCCCCCCACCCCAAAAATAGACTAACCATTTGTAGCAAGTTCTTGGTAATGCAAGCACATAAAAACAAATTAAAATGAGAGGTAATATTTTAGACAATTTTTCAAATATTGAGGTGACTGTGTGACTGCATGTGTGCAACCTATCATCTTTTGTGTCTGACAGACTGTTTGTGTCTCCTGGCTATTGCCAAGATAGATTGGCCATTCAATTGTTTTGTGCTGAGGGAGAGTATTGCTCATCGTGCTCTCATGTTGCCAATATCTTTCCCTGATCATCCCGATATTGATCTAGGTTGTTGCAGAAATGGCTGGGTCATGTGTTTTTCCTGGACCTCTGGTTTCTGATGACCAACCGTTTTTACCCAGACCACCAATAAAGCCTCAAAATGACTTTCTGATCAACTTATTGATCTATTTTTGTGGTGAAATGTCCCAACGAGCATCATGTCATGACTCTGGAGGGGTCCCTAGCCATCACCGTGCTTGTATAATTCAAAACTAGCATAGTTGTTACAAACTTCATCTTAAAAATCTTTTTAGCTTTAGATTAATCTTGTTTATTAAAAACTCAATTTGCCAAGCAGATTCTCCCTGCACCCAACCTCTGGAATGACTTTATTTTTATTTTTTTAGTTGTTTTTCTTTTTGTTTCTTCAGCAACTTCTTTAACTTCAGTAACTATTTTTTTCAGTAATAATCATCATCATTGTTATCATTGTCATAACAATAACAAATTAGAATCTTTTACACTCTGATTAACTTTAAAAAAAGTAAAATATACATTATAAATGACCCACTTGCATTTATTTAACAAGAGCAGTTCATACTTTCACTAATGGGACTGCCGACTTTGTCAAAATGGTTTGAAATGTTGCATTTTTACCCCCATTTTATATCAATACAGCTTAAGGTTTTTACATTGCAATGTGTAAAACTCTTCTGTAGCACTGCACAATGGGAGAACTTGTATCACGCAATTATATTTTACAAGCTTCAATAAGAACACTGCAGTAGGCTTAAAATATATTGGCTTGGCTGATGTGTGCTGTCTGTCAAATCTGTCCGGAACATTTTTAAGCTTCGGTTGAAACCTTTTCATGGAGGGAAGATAGAAAAAAAACATTTGGACTCATTTTTATACTTAACTGGAAGCTGTCATTCCCCTGGCCGCTGAGGTCTCCTCACAGAGCCCTTGTGGATGCCTGGCCAGATTGCATGTGGGATTTTTGTCTAGTTTTCTTCATAATTGAAAGAGATATTGTTGATATACAACCTTGTCAAGCTGCCACATACCTGCCTGTCTGTGAATATGTTGTGTGAAACTATTAGAGGGTTGACCTCTGAAGGAAATACCCATCGGTACTGGCGGGTAATAAAAACGCTTCATCTTTATCCAACTGGGATGTTTGCTGAGTCATATATTCCTAATGACGGAGGATATTTACTGAGTTTTGTGTGCGTGCGTGTGCATGTGTGTTTAAATGTATGTCTGTATTGAGTTTGTGTCCTCCTGCTTGTTTGTCGTTTGTGTTAAGTCAATACTATTTGTCTTTTTATTTAAAAAATTATTTTTAGACAACATGGTCACAATGCAAAGCCATAGTACAGTTCTTAGGGAATTTATTCGTAAACGTTGAAGAATTGTAACAGACCAGCACTGTGAAGTGGAAGAGAGATGATGCCTAGGTTTCAGGTGTTTTATACATACAAATGAGAAGTGAAACTGTCCACTGAGTCAATATTTAGTATATCCTTTAATGACACTGCTTTAAACTTTGCCGCAGCCCTATTTCTGTCCTGTCTGATGTGTTTCCTGCGTGTTTTTTTACACTAAAGTTCTCTAACCAGCACATTTGCGATCTTTGTTTCCCAGTTTGGTGAACTCTGAAGGCAGTTTGCTGCACTTGATTTTATTTTGGGATGTCGGAGCAAACAGGTTTAGCATAAATGCATTCCACACTTTTAAGGATGTTATTTCTGGATCATTTGTCGTATGTACATGCTGCAGTTGAATGTTATCTTCTTTAAATAGACCCTTTCTTCTTTCTCTCTTTAGTATAATTTTATTTGATCATAATGTTAAAATGACTTCTTGTGCTTCATGCTCCTTACTTCCCTTTTCCTTTGCATCTTTCTGTTTTATTTTTTCCCCCAGCACCCACTCTCTAGTCATAATATTTTCACAGTAATGATTCACTATTACCTGAACTTTCAGCTCATTGCTTTCTCTAGAAGTGATTTCAAATATATTTCAGGAAGTCCCCGCAGGAAATTGGTTAGTAAAAGGCTTTTTCCTCCCTCTCAGACATAAGCACCTGATTGTAGTTGTTTCTCATCTGCACGTCAAGATTTTCTGTCTTTTGCAGCCTTCAATAGCCAGTTTTATATAACTCGAGCAAATTGTATGCAGTATGACTAATTCTGACTCAGTGCAGATGCTTATGTTGTTTTCAGTTTTGGCGTCAGATGAGAAGCCAAACTCGTTACTTTTGTTCCTCTGCAGCTATATTGCACATGCATACACAGTCCAAAAAAGCAACTTCACAGTTTTTGGCTAAAAGGCAAATTCACAAACTTTGCTTGGCTTTGTTCTTTTACTGATTTCAAGGTTTTCACTTTAGGATTTCCTTGCTTCGATTATTGCAGCAAACTCTCAGTTGTTTGTCTTGGCTGATGGAGGGGAAGCTCCCAAAAATATTTTAAAACGTTTTGGGCCAAAGTAAAGATGACTTGTCTTCCATGTTTTTCCTTCCGGAGGTAAACCTGTTTCCAGTTAAACAACTGGAAAACACCGGGAAAAAACCCCCAAAGAAAAAACAATTGCTTGTCTATTGGTAAAATAAGCTACATTTTCTGCATGAGAAAGGTAACCTAATTGAGTAGTTTACTAGTATCACCTTCTCAGGTCCTCAGCATTGCACTTCAAACACAGAACAACATAAAATTTAGCCTACTAGAGTTTTCTTTACATGGAGATCAAGATTGTCTTGAATTTTGTGGATGTCTTTGACCAATCTGTTACAATAAGATCTAGGTTTTGATGGCGTCTACTGTACACCACTATCTTAGCGTATCATAACTGTCTACCTGTGTAAGCGACAGTATTCCATCTATTGCATGAGGGAAATTCATCAGTTACCCTGCATATCTTCAGGCAAAACTAAACGGCCTTGTTTGGGAGTTGCTGTAGAAACTTTCACTCCCACCAGAATGAAACATTACACTGAACATGTATTAGATGATATTGTTGGTAGCACTGTTGCCTTGCAGCAAGAAGGTCCTGGGTTCGATTCCCGGCCCGCGTGGGTTCTCTCTGGTTACTCTGGCTTCTTCCCACAGTCCAAAAACATGACTGTTGGGTTAATTGGTCTCTCTAAATTCTCCCCAGGTGTGAGTGTGTGTGTGTATGGTTGTTTGTCCTGTCTGACTCTAAGTTGCCCTGCGACAGACTGGCGACCTGTCCAGGGTGACCCTGCCTCTCGCCCGGATCGTAGCTGGAGAGGCACCAGCACCTCCCGACCCCATTAGGGACAAGGGTGTTAGAAGATGGATGGTTGGATGAATACGTGTTATTTCTGGTCCACCAACGAAAGTTTTGAGTTAGTCTTATGACTTAAAATTTTAAATGGCATTGTGTCAATAGAGAGAACATATTTAGTTAAACTCCCACATTTCATTCTCAAAAAATTACCACATCTGCCCAAAAATAAAAACGGCACCACCCAGAACAAAATATGGGAAGCAAAACTAACACAGATACTGTTGTCCCTCATGTAATCAAATATTGTTTTACATTTTTATTTAAGCAAGATAAATAGTAGAGGTGTTTCATACTGTTAAAATCTAATAACAAAGTAATCCTGCATTTAGCATGTTCAGTCTTAGCATATGAGGGAAATTGGCTCTGGAGAAGTGGCTTGAGAAAAAGATGTTGACATAATTGCTTTAACTTATGGTGGATGGAGAGAATATTTCAAAGGGGTTTACCTTCTCCTAAATGGTTGGAGAGAGTCTGACACAAAGTGGGTTTGAGTTTAATGTGTATGAGTAAACTGTAAGGAAGCAGCAAAGTTGTCGAAACAATGGCTAGAATAAAAAACGGGCGCTGGCACTGCACAGCTGAACCTTTGTTTTCCCCAGTTGCTGGCTGTATTTTTCCACTCTTAGTTCCCTTCTGACAGCTTTAATCAACACAATAAGGCTTGCTGAGATTTCATTATGGCGCTTTCGCCACAAGGGGCTCCAAGGAAGGAATAGATGGATGGCTACTTTCAGAAGAGGGAAGCGATGGCGAGATCGGCCAGGGGGACTGACAAGCGTTGGAAGATGGAGGTAAGGAACAGAACAGGCGAACTCTATTGCAGGAAGGGAGATTTTAAGAGCAAGCGAGGGCAGGGAGTAGACAGTAACAGAGAAATGATGAATATATCCAGCGAGTTGTATTAAAGAAGGGAGCGGTCAATGTTTGGATTCTGACACCTCGGCAGAGAAAGATGAAATAATGGTGTTCTGTGGCCTGTTGATTGGCCCAGGCAGCATGGGGGGTCTGCATGAGAGCAGATCAGTCTTGCACTCGGTGGATGAGAGGATCAAAGGTAGCCCAGCAAAGAGTTGATGCTTTTTAATGAAGAAGGAAGGGAAAATAAAACACTTTAACCAACAACAATGCCACCTAAACTCCTTCGGTTGTATTGAGGGAAAGGAAATTTCCTAAATTTAACTTTCATCAAGCCCAATTCAGTTTGGTTGCACAGTAGGAGAATCCCAGAAATGCGAGATAGTTTGAAGGAAATAAGCAACTTCTTTTAAATCACGAAGGCACGTATCGGTTTCATCCGTCGCATTTTTGGTGCTGCAAACAAACAGACCCGAGGTTTGAACGCCCTCCATCTTATTTAAAAAAAACCAATTTACCATAACCTGTCTTTATACTTGAGAGATTAAAAGTTCTGAGCAGTGGTATCCAAACTTTTTGTTTTAAAGGGTAGCTACTTGACTACCATAAAAATTTTATTTTATTTTTTATTTTAGAATTAAAACAAAAGTCAAGAAACTAGGGGTAATAAAAGGCATGTACTTACCCTTTGGGTCTAAAAGGAGATTTGAATATCCCAGTTAAAACATTAAAAAATATTTTTAATAATCTGCAGTGATCACCTGTCTTGTTGGAAAATTTTTAATGCTCTCAAACCACAGTCATGTTTGTAAATTCTTAATTGTTGATTAGTCTGTAAATGATTGATGTGATTAATGGTAAGCAGTCCTCTATTACATGTAATTGGTCTGATTGCTTTGAAAGAATCTGCAAATTCTGTGCTTCTTTTTTAATATAAAATAACACAATGATTAAGGAAAATTATGTCCCCATCAGAGTGATTTTTCAAAGGATAATGAGACTAATCACAAAAGGCTCTCTTAGAATATAAGATACACTTTTACTGCAACTCTGTGCTCCTTATAGATGGTAGCTAGTTCAACATTAATGATTGGCAACAGATGTTGGCCTTCAAGCAATATTTGTACAAGCATTGTTTTTCTCAATTTAAAAGGATGTATGTTAATGTCATTGCCTTAATGCTTCCCTTTATAGCATTTTGTGATGTTGTTTTAATTAGCTGGACATTATGCTTAAAAGCATTTCATGCTTAATGATCAGAGCAGATGGCTCTGTTTGTCTACCTTTTCCATATACTCTGCCAAATGTAGACGTTCGCTTTAAAGCATTTAAAAAAAAGTAGAAAAGAAACCATAAGTGGTTAGTAATCACTTACTGGTCTGCTGATGACTTCTTTAACCTAGACCTGAAATGACCGACTAACGCCGACTGTAACTTTGTTCTGTCTGTGGTCAGAAAAAGGGTGTCATTAGATGTGAACATGCTGCAAAGACAAAAAGAGAAATCCGATTATTTTTGGAGATTTATTTTCCACTAAAAACAGCAGAGGCAATATTTTTATTTTTCAAATGAGGTCTTATTGCATGTGATGTTACAAATTGGCAACATGTCTTAAACATTTTTCGTGATTTAAAAATGAGCAGTTACTGTGACTTTCATAGATTTATCTATTTATTTTATTTCCCTGTTATTTCTGGCATTTATTGGGGTCCAACTAGGAAGTAGTTATTGTGAAATACCACAAAATAAGTAAATAAATTCTTTGTTGTTTTTTTTTCTAAATACAAAGATTTACTGTAACTTACTTAGCATTGAAATTTTAAACTTTTAAAATGTAACCTTTTAAACATTTTTGGTATCCTTCCACAAACTTCTCACAATAGATTATATTTATTATTTATTTGCCAATGGGCTTCAGTTCATCATTTGTTCCTAAACAAGGAGTTTGTGACTGTTTTTTAGATTTTAGATTTTACTTTGTTTTCACATGATCTCCTTTTTGTCATGATGTTTTATATTGCATGAATTGCACCAGTCCTTCCTGCAGCTACATCCACATTCGACATATTGTCACCACAGCCACACTTCAGAGTTGGAATGATCTCTGACTTTCAAGCTTTGCTCTTTTTGCTTCAAATGTAATATTTGATCTGATCAAATCTCATTTCTTAATTGACATTACTTCTGGAGTACTGACTTCATTGACAAAACGCCATTTCACATGTACGCATGGTAAATGATACTCAATAGGAACCTTTAACACAAAGTAAAACTACAAATCAAGTAATTTTTCAAACTTAAACCCAGCCATATAGTATTACTCCCATTCACAGAAAGTAAAGCAACACAGGACATAAAATATTAGGTTAGTCTTGGCAGACCTCTCTTCTCCGAGAACTGCCAGCACTATCTTGTCAGGGTTCAGTCAGTTCATTTTAACTTCTCTCCTTACTGAACCGTAAGGCCATCACTGACCATTTTATTCTTCAGCTAATACACCCAACTGGCAGATGCTGAAAGTGAAAAGTGTTTGTGTCAGTGTGATTCTGGCGGCTGTGTGTTTCCTGTCGTGTAAGGACCTGGGTGTTTATAGGATCCATTGGACAGAGGTTGTACTTGTGTGCGTTTGATTATTCAGCCGGGGTGTATTTATGTCCTCTATCCCTGTTTGTCTGTGACACATTCACCTTATTAAGTACTTAGTAAATGCCAATGGACTCTGTCTCTTTAACCTTTTCCTGCATTTTGTTTCTGTCCTTTTCTATTTTGCTACAGCTTTGCTCTGCCGTGCAAGCACGTGAATCAAATGACATTTTATTAAGCACTCGGAGCAAAATTAAACAAATGCTAAGATATGTTGCAATAATATCCTTTCCTGTGCTTTGTCTACCTCTTTCACACATAGTATCGCATGCAGGCCAATGTATTCAATTTTGGTCTCATCTGGCCAAAGCATCTTCTGCCATGTTTGATAAATCTCAAAATAACTTGTGGCAAACACTGAATAGAAATTCAACAGTGTGCTCTATTATCTTTCAGAGCTTGAGGTTAAACAACTACCAAGAAAATTATACCAGTGCTCAATAGTTAAATACATGGGTACAGAATGGTTTTTATGACATACAATTAGGTCTGGGATGAAATTGCAGTGTGTGAATATGACTTGACAAAGAGGCAACCTGGAGGCAAAATCCTAAGAAAAATAAAGCTCACAACAATGCCCTAGGCACAAATTAAAGAGTTCTCATAAATAATCAAGCAAATACATAAAAAGAGAAGAAAAGAAACTAAAGAAAACAAAGAATTTTATATACAAGCTGACATTACTAGAGAAAACTAAGAGAAGATTCAAGTGGAGAAAGAGCTGAGAGAGGTAGAAGATTCTCTGTGAGAAACTGATTGCTCTGGGGGTGAAATAATTAGGCATGAGGATGTGCACCACGCTGCTTAAAGGAAAAAAGGAAAAAACTCATAAGGGAGCAATGGAACGCAATCCAGCATGTGGGAAGAAGCGATGACAGCAAAACTGAAAAATACTGAGAATATCTGGACAGATTCTCTCGTTCCAAGTCTGCTTATCTATTTTTTGGTTAGTTAATGTTGCTATTCCAGTATCACAATGCTTGTTTTTTTTGACCATGTTATTTACAATAAATTATCTGCATTTGTAGATAATTTTGTTTAGCCCAATTAGCCATTGCTAATTGCATCCGATGCTCTTCACACCTTTGTGGCCTGTTACTTCCATAGAGAAGAGTTGAAATGGACAACAGCGTGGTTCTATACTTGTTGTAAGTAGGAAGGGGAATTGTTGTACAGGGCAATGAATTCTATACTGTTCTTTAATATAAACATTTTAAACATTCTTTAATTGTAGTGATTTCAAATTTGTTGCAGTGGGGTTGACATAAATTAGAATTTAGGGAAAACACCGCACGTTATCTTCTCTCTGACTTTTCTTGCTCTTTGCAAAATGGTCTGAAGAGGTTAACAGTACAACCACAAATAACTCTAATCCTCAGCACTAAAATCACTCTGCTGCAGGTTTCCTGCGATCCCCCCAGCTCCCCCCCGCTGAACCTCTTAGTCTGCTAAAGTGAAGTCAAGTTCAGGTCAAGCCACCGAAATATCAAACACTTGTTGTCGAGAGAAAAACCTCTGCCGGTTTCTGTAAAATGTCACTTTGACACCAAAATACCCCTTTATCCACACAATGAAAATAAAGGCTCTTGCCTCCCAAATGCATTTCACTCTTATTATAACAGAGTGTGCATTAATTAATAAAGAATATTATATTTTTAAGATGCGGGGATGAAGTAAAATCTCTGGCCTAAGATGGGGCGCTAAATGTTAGTTATTTTGAACAGCAGTAGCTTGTGTTTTCAATATTCCAGTTGCCTTACTTAAAGTTTTTTGTTTAATTTTCAGCTTAAGGAAGCTTAATGTACATATGCCTTAATTTAAACAAAGAAGAATAGAAAACTTGTCCAAGTTGCTGAGATTTGATATTTAAGGGAGCCAGCTGTGCAAAGTTTCTACCATGTATATTAGAGGCAGAGAGCAAGTTAACTTGCAAAACAATTGTATCGTCTTTTGTCTAATCATTCTGACTCAGCTCTCCAATGAGACTTAATATCGACTTAATAGCGATGTTAAGACCGCTGTCTGCTGCACATCAGGCACCAACTGATGAAATTAAGGAAGTAGGTATCCCATTTACCATCAGTTGTCCAAGAAAATCAGCCTTAAATTTACGGGGATATTCGCTAAATGTTTTGGAGCTCTTGAAGTAAAAACTCAAGGGTCTGGTCCAATGAAAAGTCTATGCCGCCACGGAGTTGCGGATCAGTCAATCCATAGTCTGCTGCTTATCCAAGATTGGCTTTAACAGGTCTAGGAGTCAAACCCAGACATGCTTCATCTCAGCAATAATCCCCAGCTTACTTTTGAGGATCCCAAGGCATTCCCTGGTCTGAAGATATAAATAGAATCTCCAACTAGTTCTGACTTTGCTTCAGTCTGTTTCCCTAGAAATCCTCCAAAGAGAGGCACCAAGGAGATGTGCTCAAATTATGGAGTTCCTTATTTCAACTCTCTGGCAAAGTTCAGCCATATACAGATGATGCTCATTTTCACAGCTTTTACTAATAATCTTGGTATTCTGGTTCAGGATCCATAAGTGAGAATTGTAATGTTGAGGGATTGGTATGAGCTATGATATTACATTTAGTCTAACTCCTTCCTCCACCATGACAGAATTGGAAAATGCCTGTATTACTGTAAACAAAGTCTTGAAAATGAAAGATGGCTTCATCTAATTCCTATTGAGGACCAACAAAATCATGTTAAAAAGACTTTTATTTGACAAAAATCCCTCCTTAATCATGGTAACTAGAATTTTTTTCTTTAAAATTAGCTTTGATTTCACACACACACACACACGCAAAAAATCACTTTTAAGTTTAATACTATTTAGTTTACATTAAGAGTTTAGTAACCACACAGTGTGAAATCATTCCCCATTTTTTACACTGGTCCTTTGTGATCACGAGTTTAAAACTGAATAACCACATAAAAAAATACAATAATTTCTTTAAAGTTGGTTTTCTGTAGAGGTTCTTTTCAATTCAAAAACCAGCCAACAGTTAAATTAGATTCATAATAAAATATATTGCCTCCATAATGCCTAACTGCAGGCAAATTTGTAAGCATCACACAATGGCCTTTCCCAGCATTAAATGGAAAAAAGTCCCTGTTGAATGAAAGAAACACACTTAGAGGCATGCGCATAGATAATCCCAGGCATATGCACCGCTTATAATGTATTCGAGTAGAGCAAAGCTCATTCTTCTTCTTGCCTTTCAGGCGTCTTGTTTCCCACGCAGATGCTATCAGTGGCAATAAGCCCGTGTGGCCACTGCTATTCAAAAAGCCATAATGCCTTCTATATATTGTGTGCCACGGCGGATTCTAAAGGAAACAAATTAGCAGCTGAAGTTTTTATGGCTTCGCTTGTTTGGGTGGCTGCACTTTTTTGTGCCATGTTGACTTACAGATGAACAGCCGCCGCAAGTGAAAGTTTTGTATTTTGTTAAAACCATAATTGTCACTTATAAATAGATTGATTTAAATTCTACTGCACAACTTTAGGGGGAAAAAAACCCCAAAACATTTTCCTCTTATAACATCTTGATGATTTGGCAGAGATAAAGATTTATAAACTGCATTTTTCTGCGTTCTAAAGCCGAATAGGGTTTGTATCTTGAATAACTAATTGGAGGGATTCCTGCTGCTGGGTTTGATTGGAAAAATCTGTCACTGCCTGGTGTCTTTGTAGAAAATATTAGAATCAATTTTGCCCATGAAATGATTTACCTAATAGAAATGTTTTACCTAATGAGGTGTTCATGCTTCATTAGGAGCTGAATAAAGTATATGCGAAACGAAAGCAGCAGCTCGTGTTTCTTTTAAGCAGACTGCTTATTATTAGTTTACAACTAAAGCTGTGCAGAAAACGTTCTGATACTTAAGTTAGATTTCATGCCTAACGTGGGATTAAGACGCTGCTAAATTTTATATGAAACAGAAAACAATTTTTTGAACGTTAAGTACATTTTCCTTCTAATTGCCCTAAATCTTCAAGTAATTTCAAGATGCACAAGTTGTCTTTGGGGGGGGGGGGGAACGCCTCCCTGCTTTCTAAATTAATCATCAAAAACACAATTTTTGCTGCTAAATTGCCCCATCTTCTAAACACGTAGGAGTGCAACAGGAAATCGACGTAAAATGTGCAGAGCATCGTCCTGTATTTACTGATTTGGAAGTACAAGTTAATTTGTGAGCAAGCGTTTTTTTTAATACACAGCTACGCCTGACAAATCTTTATCAACACACTATCACTTTGTCTATTGCGATGGACAAAACAAATGTAACCTTGCATATCAGTTCAATTTCTAGCAAACCAATTCCACATGAATCAAAGTTTTGGTTCTGCATGTAGGGTAGCTAAAGCTAATATTCTTAAATCAACATGTCTTGAATACCCATCCCTCAGTTTCTAAGTGTAGAGGGCAGCAAATGGGGAAAAAACACAAAAAATAGGCCATTTCTAAATATTATCTCTTTACGTACTTTACGTGTAAGTGTTGCAAGCTGAAATAGCAAAGATGTTTTCTTTAATTTATAAATAGATTTGGTAAGGTGATGATTGGCAAAAACGAAAATTGTGGTTTGAAGAGTTAAAAAAAAGTTTGTCTTACTACACTCATTTTCTCAGTTTTAAATTTGTTTGTAACGTAAAAAAAAAAGACAGATAATTACTTAAATGAATCAGCTATTTTGCAAATTTAAGACTAGCATTACCATAAGGAATTATAGAGAAGCAAACTGCATTAACCAATAATCAGCCACCTATTCTGGATTTTATCTGAAGAGTAAATGATAGAAAGTGGACCAAGAAATTCACACAAATTAACTGAATTAATACTTTTACAGTGTAAGGAACCCACAACCTCACAGTGAGTATTTCTTTTAAGAATTTGGATTTTAAACTTTTGTACACTTTCATTTGTTTACAGACAAGATTTAGAGGCAGAAACATGTTGTTCATTTTACAAAAAATTCTGATTATGCAAGTGTATGTGACTTAATTACAATAAATTTTACTTTAGCCTATTAGTGGCAGAAGCACTTTGGAAATAACATTAAATTCATGGCATCTTAATCTAACTGAATCTTTTTTCATCTTAAGTTGCTCTGTTTTGCTGGAAATGTTGGGAATTTGCTTGTAACTACCTAATTTATTATGGCTATTGCCACTATGTAAGGAGAAAATCTAGAGTTTTGTGTTCTCCCTTCATTACATTTATACAGCCTGTCACCACTGAAGCTTTATTTGAGAAATTCCTTGTGGCATTTATATAATTCATTTAACATTTCACTTTCAAACAAATGAAGAAATAATCTAACTTACAATTTCAATTTGTTAAGATATTTAAATGACTTATACTACATGAAACTTTGACACTTTAATCAAGGATATTAATTGTACATTTGTACTAAATCCGTAATCATGACACGACTACAGTAGTCTCATAACAGCCGGTGTCAAAGCGGAGCACTCGTGGCATTGGGCAATGCAACATTGGATCTGATTGTTCTTCAGACATGTGTTATTAGTTTTATTGAATCATAGAGACTTAGTCACACTTGAGTGATCAAATATAATAATAAATGTGAATCAACTTCTGTGAATCAGAGAGATGTGTGAGGAGGCGCTCTGTATATGCTGGGTGAACAGATCTGAGAACCAAAAGCCTGGGTTTCAAATCACAAATGCTCTGTATTGTTGAAGGTGATGCAGATGAGGATATTAACTGCAACTTACTGAATGTTGAAATCAACTTGCAGTATTATTAGTGTTGTGCCATTAGACAGAAGGGATGAAGTGCGGCCATGTTTTCATGGCTGCAGTCAGTCCAAACTCTTTTTTTCTTGCTTCACTCAAGTAATAATGACTTAGTGAGTTCAAGGCCTGCTAAACACATTCAATTGTAGAGAGAAGTTTAAGCTTTTCACATAACTATTCGGCTAACATTGTTGAAATGAGAAAAGCAGTTAAGTCAAAGTTGCTTCCTATGACAAAGTCTGTCACAGTAATGACATATGTTTTTCTCTCAGGTTTCTATTTATGTGAAAGACAAATGTTTTCCAGCAATCATTTATTGATTTGAAATGTTTAGGTCTGTGGCGCCTTTACTTTGTGTCATGAAGTGAATAAAAATGGCAAAAATATTAAGAGGGGAAAGAAAGGCACTTGATCTAGCTTCATTAACATTTTCCACTACTTAAATCACAAAACTTATTGGCACTTAAACTGTCATCAGAAGAAAAACTGGAAGCAGGAGACCGAAAGGCCTGACATGGGTGAGAAAAACAGCTCGGATCACAGCAACAAGCGTCAACAAAGGAGGCCAAACGGTTCCTCAGTGTTAGAGCCAGAACCACCCCCAAAGACTGGGCAAAGCACCACATTTGGGATTTCATTTCTTCATTTTTTCCTAGTCAAGAGCCTAATAGAAGTGATTGAGATTGGTGATGTATACATTATATAAGCCCTGGCTGCCATTTTCTCTGTACTTAAAATATTCATAGCCCTTGAACTCTTTCAGTTGATTTACTTAATTAAAACGAACATCTTTAATATGTTTTGTTTTTTTTATGATAAAATATTGAAACAAAGCAGTGAAGTAGAAGGAAAACTAGAACATTTCTGAAGAAATTTAAACGGGGCCTGCCAAAGTGTGCCCGTCGGTTGGAACCCAGTGTTCTGATGCTAAAAATTAGCATCAATGCTAAAGTAAGCTACAGTGTACTCAAGAGCATGTGGATAGTCACAAGCATGTTAAGTAACATGGACTGAGTCCATTCAATATGTTAAAAATAGTGTATGAGCTTAAATTAGCCACAATGCTAATGTTAGCCTAATTGCTGCCAGTGGCATGTGGGCTATCACCAGCATGTTGTCTTATATTGACTTCCTCCATTCAGTGTGCTAAACATGGCTCTTTTGAAATACTGCTTATCTTCTACTTAACTTGCTCAGTTGGTGAATTTTGCAGAAAAGTTAGTTTTTTTTATAAAAAATTTTTTTGTCATATGTGGTAAATATATTACTAAACGGACATTCAACACAAACATAAAAATCAGATTTATGCTTCGTGGCAGTTTGTTACCAGAAAATGTTCTCATCTTTTAGCAATTAACAACAAATATTGTTATTGTTAAAAAAAACATAAGATTTCTTCTGCTCTTTTGAAATACTACTTATGCTACTTAACAAGAATTGTGCAGTTGATGAATTTTGCAGAAAAGTAAAAATGTTTTTTTGTCATTGGTGCTAAATATATTATTAAACAGACATTCAACTCAAAAGTAAAAATCTGATTTATACTTCGTGGCAGTTCATTACCAGAAAAAACCCCCCGCTGATCTCTTAACACCAAATTAATAATAAGTAATATTAATGGAGTTTGAAACGATAGGGAGACGACAGAACTAACACGTAAGCACCAAGTTGAAGCCATGACTCTTTCTGTGGAAACTGTCTTAATTTTTCACTGAACAAATCTCTAAAAAAATATACAGTCAACAGATTAGGATTATGTTTGTCGCTGTCTGATGAAGAAAAAAAATCACAACCATGTGACGGAGAACTTTTTATTTTTAAGACAAACCTCAGAAAAAGTGGTTAAACCATTTCTAAAAATATTCAAGAACCTGCTCAACAGTTTCTTTATTCTTGTACTAATGAGACAAACTATGAAAACTTTCAATAGCTACTGTGCTTACAAGGACTATCCAAAAGAAATTCACATGGTTCTACAAACCTCCGACGTCTCACCCACAGCAAATGGAGTTACAGTATGTGAGGAATTTGTTTCAGAAATACAAACTACTTGTGTTGTATTTTTCTTCAGTAACAACCACATTAGTGGGCCAAACCTACACATTAACTAGTCACACTTTCCTATAAATTTTGTGCTTTTGTTTGATCTGATCGGTCTTTCATTGTAAAATTAGTCCACGACAGAGAAGAAAAGACTTGTGTTTTTGCTCTTTATTTGAATCTGTGTGAGTTTGTGCCTCTTTGTTGAAATGCTTGATCCCCAGATAAGGCCTGGGCTTGTAAACAGCAGGGCATTCTATTTGGGGAGGAGCGGACATCAGCAGGAATCTGATTCTGTTTTGTTGTGAGCTTTTTTTTTTCTTCTGCTGCAGAGAAGCCAACACATATTTACTCACATGAGCACACACTGAACGGCATGCACACAGACACACAACCCCAGTATGAGGGCACTGCTGTAATTGGAAGTCTGATTACTCTAGAATAGTCCGTGTAGGAGGGAAAGAGGTGGTTGCCATGGGAAAAAAAGAAAAAAAAAGTTATTCTTTGAGCCAAAGGATGGAAAATGTTGCATCAGTGAAGTTGAAGGAAGGGTCTGATACTCGGAAATGGAGTGTACCCAACACAGGAGTAGGCATGTTCCCACATTGTGATCTCTGAGCTCAACAATGACCTTGTGCTTTTTATCTGTGGTCTGACATCCAATCATCCTTTGCTTATCTGTCTCCTAAGTTCCCTTATACATCTTTTCATCTTTCCATCCCTTTCCATTTCCTCCTCCCCATCTTCTGATTCATCTCCGTTTTCCCTTATCGGTCCATCTGTCCTGGTTCTCATCTCCCAGCTCTGCGTTCTTGTCCCTTGCCATATTTTAGCTCGCGCGTGTCTCGCTCATTCCTCCCCGCGCCCAGCAGGAAGCCAGTTGGGATTGATCTGATTGATTGGACGTACTGGCAATATGTGACAGGTGCCAGGAGGTCAGATGAGTCAGTGCAGGCAGACTTGTTTCCTGCTGGACGAAACGCAGTCCCTAGTTTGATCGTCAAGTGTCAGAGCAGCACTGATAGTAAGCAGTTTGCAAAAGAAGCAAAAAAAAAAAAAAAGCCTTTTTTGAAGTTTCTGTGCCCACATAGATTACATTTGGGTTTGAGATGTGTCTCTGTTCATATACAGCAGAGGGGAAAAAAACTCTTGAAACAAAATATTAGTTTTAGCCGTAAGCACATCTGCAGTGTAGGACCAGCATTCCCCGATCATGTGGTTCTTCGTATTTAACTGGCATTCAAAAACCGTTTTGTAATTTGTAGGATTTTATGTGATAGACCAACACACAGTATTGGATAATTTTGAATTGGTAGCAAAAGGAACCATAATTTTTTAAAATCCAAATAAAAAACTCAAAACATTTAAGCAGGCACCTCAATAGAATAATCTGTTTGCAATTTCATCTTGCCATAAACGCAGCTTTTCGGCTGGTGGGAGTATCATGCTGTGTGGATGTTTAAATCTGTCAAAGACAGTAGCTGGTCATAGTTGATGGGAAGATGAAAGGAGCTAAATTAAGGACAATTCTGTGTAAAACACTGTTTGACTCAGGCTGCACAATGTTGAGAAAAACACACTTGCGGTTGTACTAATACTTTTAAATATTGCTTTGATATCAGTTGTGGTGAATCCATATTTAATTTCCCCCTCTGTTTCTTGTGTGACACTATAATGCACCCAACATGTCCACTAGAATATTATTTTTACACACAAAAATGTTTTTTTGTTGTTTTTGTTGTTGTTTTTTAAATAGTATTTTGATAATGTATTGTGCATCCCTGTGAGGCTTTAAGACTTTGGGGAGAGGTGTATGTTCCAACAGAATGACAATCCTAAACAGAATTACAGTGAAATGGTTGAGATCAAAGCTAATTTATAGGTTAGACTGTCCTGTTCAGAGCATAGATTTAAAATCCAGTGATAGTCTTGGGTAAGAAAACTATTAAGACACACTATCGAATCTAAACCTGAGGTGTTTTGCTAAAAACAGTAAGCCTAAATTTTGATCTGTAAACGTGCAAAGCAGGTATACTTACTCCAGTTTCAATAAGTGTTACTATTCTGAGTGACAGATGTTTATTTATTTATCTCAAATCCTCTTCTGTCCACTCCATGATTATGCACTACTTTGTCTTGGTCTAAGATTTGTGGATGTATTAAGACCAAATATACAAATGTTGAAGGGAGATAAGTATCTTTTTTTAAGTCAAGGGTTTTAATCCAAGATTGTAAAAAATGAAACGCATGCCTAAGTTTTGCAAGATATTATACATGCAAGTACTATAGAGGTCTTTTGTGATTTCACTTTCCTTCTCTATCCATATCATTTGTTCACTTTGTAGCTACTACAAGAGGTAAAGAAAAAAAGAAAAAAAAATACTGTAGAGATGTTGCTGTATTCTGGAGTTATTAAAGCGGTAAACACAACCATCCATGTGAGCACTTCCTATTTTTGGAGATATTTTAAAATGTAGAGAAACGTCCCATTCAGAAAGGTTCTATTTCAGTCTGCACATCTGACACATGCACAGCACTTCTTGCAGTACCTGTCTTTGTCCAAAATGCTGACTTCAGCTAGACTGCCAGACTCCTGTGGAGAGAACAGACCTGCCGCTCCCCCATGCACACACACACACACACCCGCACACACACACACCCCTTCTGTAAGGTGGTAGGCAAAGTCAGAAGTTAAAATTCAGTTTTTACATATCACTGTGGTTTTTAAAAAAAATCTGCACATTGTTCTTTATTTATAGATCGAAGATGGAGAAACACTTTTTCACGTTATATTTTATATTAGTAGCTTACATGTCGCAAAGCAATATAAATGTCAACATCAATACTCCCAGTGAGAAAGACCCTCCATTACGACCCAGACCTGAGCAAACAAAGACCTTAAGATCACTTTTCAAGATTTAATACAGACAGTAAATATGCTGGGAATTTGTCATGTAACAAAATGAATGTGCTTCTATTAGATTTATAATGGGTAGTCACAATTTAACCGAGAGAACAAGCATGGCAGAGAAGGCATTTTAATGTGAATAAACTAATTTGAGAGGTTGAGCTGAAGAAGTGCGACATTGTCTTTATTCTGTTCTTAAAGAAGTCCAGTTTTGTTGGGTTGTCTATTGAGTATTCCATTTCTAAATATTTATAGTTAACAAAAAGCTATTTTTTGTATAAACGCATGTTTGTAATGATTTGGAAATAGCAGTTACTAACATTGTCATGTTACCAGTTTAAAAAACAAACCAAAAAATCACAAAAAAGTTAACAATTCAAGTTTGACCAAAGAGCAGCCTGCCATTTTTCTGAAAATGGCATCTCAACAAAATAATTTCTAAGAGGAAAGTGGAGTGAGGCGAGTGACTGTAATTTAACTTTGTATACCTTAAAAAGCGGAGCAAAAACCTGAGAGTTTTAACAAACCACCATCTACACACAGTCTCGGTGAATAATCCTATTGCAGCATCAACCACTCACATTTGAAGTGATTGGGCTTGTAGCTCACACTATAATCTTCTTCATTTTTATGTCCTAAATCAAGAAATATGGAGACAAAAGTAAAAACAAAAAAAAAAAGAGAGAGCATCAGGGAAAACCTAGGCACATCACACTCTGCTATGAGTGCATAACAAAATCTTCACCCAAAGGACAAATAGTGATAGAGAAATCTCCTGCTTGAATTTGAATGAATAAACACAGATTTATGAATATTTAACAAGTGAAGAGTGGGAAGAAATACTGTCTGAGAGTTGTTGCAAGGAAACCAGCATCCTACCAAGATATTTAAAAACACTATGTTGCATTCTAACTTGCCTATACTTCGCAGAAGTGGGATAGTTCTGCTTATGGCAAAAATTTCAATTCTGCCAGCATCCATTACTTTTTGCTCTTGTTCTGACCAGCACTGTTACTTCGATGCGCAAGGCTGTGTACCAACACTACTTTTATCCCCACTCCGAGAAGAAGCTACTTTAAATGAACAATCCATGCAATGATTGTTGACTGTATCACTTCTCTTCCCATAATGAGTTAACATTATGACGATGTGAACTCATTCACATGAGTTCGTACGTGAAAGAATTAAAGTACCATTGCTGTCAAAGCAATTCTAAACAGGTGTGTTTTAAGTCTGGACTTAAAGGAACTCGGTGTTTCAGGTGCTTTGCAGTTTTCAGGAAGTTTGTTCCAGATTTATGGTGCATAGAAGCTGAATGCTGCTGTTATCAAACTTGTACATGTTTGAAACCACAGCTCCCCTTTGTGACCTGGGTGTTATAGTTAAATTCAACTATATATTAAACCTAAAAGCTCCATATGTAGAACAGATTACAGAATACAAGAAATTCTGTGGTAAATAAAGAGACGATAATACAAAAACGTTGCAGAGTGAAGGACAAATCTAATTGCTGTACCTTTTTTAAAATATTTTTGTCATATTGAATTAGATGTATGATGGAATTTGAATAAGAACCAGATTTCTACAGTATGTAGGTGTTTTAAACTAGTTGGACTGAGCGTCACCTGAAGCAATTAACTTCAGCGTGTGAACCATTACAGATATGCGATATCCGCCATCAGACGTAATCTAGTGCTTTTGTTTCCACTTGAAATCCACTTCTTGTGCGTGTTTCCTGCACTGCTGCGTTCTCGTGGTTTTAGCTCACGTTACCCTTCCTGCAAACCGATACCATTGCTGTTCTTTTTCTAATGCACCTCTGTGTGTCTTATCAGCAAATTATAAGCGGTTCCAGGCTGAACGCCATTATTCGCTGGAATAATGGCGTTCACCGTTCCAGTCCCCAGGCTCGCTTCGGGACTGTGCAACAATTTTTTAAAGGGTGCAGGTTAGAGCTGTCCTAAATTTTCCAGCTAAATTTGACGCTCCAAGACGTGCATCCTTTAAGGCATATTTTAATGGGAGGATGTAAATTTTCTTGGGACAGCTGTTTTGTGGGTGTTATGAATGATTCATTGGCATGCCCACAGTGAAGCTTTACTTTAGAGTAGGTCATGAAAACAAAAAACCCCCAAAACCTGAACATTAATCACACCTTTTAATCTAAAATACAGGCTAAAAGCCAGTATAGTTGTTGAAATTTAATCAATCACATACATAGTCCAATGCTTACTGGTGAGCACGGAGCTCACACAAGCATGAGGCCAACACATGAATACACACGCGCTTAAGTCAGCGACTTCAAAGGGCCCATGCTGCTGCGCCGCGAGCCGTGAACAAAGCACGGAGAAGCAGAGGGCGAGTTTAATTTTAAAGCACGCGCTAATGAGGTTTGGGGAGAAAGTGAATGTCGCGATATTTGGGGTTCCATGAAAATTGTCTAAGTAACAAATCACTGGCAGGTATTCACGAGAGGGTGAATGCAGTGGAAGGTTTTTATCTGAGGAACGCTCGCTAAGCCGGAGGGAGAAATTAATTTCCCACCGTGTGGATTTGTCGGGCACATAAACCCTCATGTATAGTCCAATGACACCGAATATTGTGCTAAGATTAATAATTGACATTGAGTGCAAGTCTCTTAGTAGCAGAGACACACTTGGCATAATCAGAGGGAGACAATGCTGCATTGTGAAAGGAGGAATCATTAAAGGCAGAGACTTTGAATTCAACCTGCTTTTGTACTTGGAGTTACAAGGTCTTATTTCACGCTGTAGCAAACATAAAAATGCAAAAAAAAAGAAAAAAGAACTTGTTCCGTTGGCATAAAAACATGTAGATTTAACAATACCATTATTTCCCATCTCACTCGGCAGGGGGCCACATTAGCATCTCCGTGTGCTCAAGCACTAATGCCAGCATAAATGCATTATAAAACATGTGGATGTAACGGTGAGGGTGTGTGGTACTTATGCAGCTTTTATTAGAGGTTCTTCACAGATGATGAAAAGTTATATTGGTACAAGTGGCCATGAGGAGTGAGAAATCAGCTTTAAAATGCAGTAGTTGCAGCTAAAAAACATGCACACAAAAATAGATGAGAAGCAGACGATAAAAGGTAATAAATCCACATACACGACAACAGCAGTCGCCTGCACACAGCAAAAGAGCAGCGGTATACCTCATAAGAAAATCTGTAAGGCTTTGTAAATGAAAATGAGTGCATGAAGCCAATGGAACGTCATCAACCCGCTCTCTTGCCATCAGAGGCCCATTAATGTGCTGTCAGAGTTGCAAAAAATCTAGCATATCTGAAGACTAATAAATGGTTATTGACTATGTTGCTGTTGCAAATACATCCTTATTTTTTTCCAATGCATAAAGTCGTCAACACAAGCGGCTCTGGTAAAAATCAAACCCCCGAGAATGATGTTTAATAGGGTGATTAGGATCTTAGACAGAAAACCTATCAGGTTAATATGATGTCTTATTAAGAAATTAAATAATATGAATTTTGACAAACTGTGAAGCCTAATAGTCAAATTGTTTTAATAAAAAACAATCTATATCTGCTAACTCCATGTATTTCTGAAACTCTAAGCAAGTCACAGAGTCTTGGACAACTCTGCTAATTATTACTATTGTTGTTTCATTCATTTGTCTGATCAAATGCAGTGCTCACTGTTACACTCTTTAGTCTAGAAGTACATCAATAAGCTATGAATCAGTATGCTTTGCTGAAAACAGCTTTCAAAGGCTCCAACTGAGCTTTTTGTTTTCACCTATCATAAAATGATTCTTGTTGGATACCTTTGTACTGAGAAACCGTTTTATAGGCCATCAGTTGGCATTAAACCTGCTGATGAGAATCTGCACCGGTTGATCATCTGTGGGGTACATTGTTTTGATTTTTTTGGAGGTGTGGATTACTTTGGGTTTTAGCAACCACTGATGTGGATGTTGTTACAACACCCACATGAGATATCCAAGAAACAATGTGTTCAGTACCTACTTTCCCCACTATAGCTTGCTTTAAATGTTCAAGCATCTGCTGCTGACATCCAGATTTAAGACACCATTGGACATCCTCTGATGTTTGTTGCCATCCTGCGACTGATAGGAAATAATGCATAGAAACTTGGTCATAATGTTCTAAATAGTCTGATCGTGATCTAGACTTGAGTAGCCACTTCTTTATTAGCATTCCTCAAAGACCACAGGGATTTCTAAGAAACTTGATAAACTGAAAGTGAGAATAAAATAACATGCTTGAGGAGGGAAAATAAACCCTTCCTGCGCTGTTTTTTCCACCCATTGTGTTTGTCTCCGTTGGGTTAGACATGAAATGTTGCCGAGAGAAGAGTGCGTGGGAGGAAGGCAGATTAATTAAACGCTGAGACAGCAGAGTTTCACGTCCTCCAAGAGAGAGAATTCAATCTGAAAGCAGAATGCCTTTAATTGCTAAGTATAAGGCTTTCATTTGGAGAGGTGTTGAACACACTTAACATGTCTATCTTTACAACTTGTAAAGATGAGTCTTATTTTGGAAGAAGAGGAATCATTGGAGCATTTGAACGATTATGACTCTATATAGTGGGCAGTCATTAAATATGTTTGTTGCTTTTATGATGCAGGAGCATCAGTTTTGGACCCACCTCCACTAGAGCACCACTTTCCTCCTATTTAGATTGACCTTGATTGGGATTGTATTTTTTAATTAAAAAATTTTTTTTTTGAACTCTGTTGAAGGCACTGGATTAAACTGGGCTTTATCTATTGGAATGAAGAGGAATAAACACAAATCCACACCACAGTTTTAAATTTTTATTTGTGATAACTTTTTAAAACTGTGATATTTCCCTTCTTCTTCACAATGGTGCAACTTTGTAGCCCAATCTGCATATTGCCTTTGGCTTATTTCATATTCTACATTCCACTGCATGGACCAAAGTTTGATTATAAGCAACGGTAGAAAAAAAAAAGTCTCGCCATTACTCTCTGATCAATTTAGAAACATTTAGCATGTGCTTTAATGTGTTTCTAGCTTAGAAACAAGCAGCAGGAATTATTAAATTGGCTTAAAACGATGAGTCTGTTAACATAGGTTAGAAGCTGTGGAGGTTATTTTTCTTCGTATTTGTAGAACTGGTGCATTTTTCAAAAAGTAATTTGTGAAGTCAGGAAAACAAGGCGACCTCAACCAGTCGCAGCTTTCTTTTACCTTAAGCCGACCCCTTCATGCAGGCTGCAGGTGACTTCCTGGCAGCTCATTCCCTTCGTGTCAAGTGAATGTAGAATTTTTATTCAGCCCTTTAAACATAAGTGCATTGCGAATGGGGATTTTTCGGCAAAGCTGAGTTATCCTGCAAACCAATAACGGCTTTATATGAAGTGAATGAAGAGGAATTTTGAATAAGCTCACATTAGTTTGCCCAGCGTGTGATGTTATGCCATCAAATGATAATAAATGATTCAATTTGTGCACAATCAGCCACAGCATGAGCCTTCATTTATTGAGAAGACAACTACTGCTTTAGGTTAAAACTAAAAATCGATTCAGCCGGTGTCTCTAATTGATTGCTCTAAATATGACTGATTGAGATTTAATCCAATGACAGCATGCTGGCTGACAAATAGTGTGTTTACTGCTCGCGTTATTGGAATATCTCATGCCTTCGGCCAACGTTCTTCATATGGGAAAGAGTTAGGCTTGGGGAAAAAAAATATTCTGATTACGCTGTGTACACAAGCTTAACATTTAAAACCAATGCTGTGCTAAAATGTATCATGGAAAATTAAATGCATACATCTATTTTTGATTGGTAGCAGCTTTTTACCACCCACAATCATCCTTAAAAAATGCCTGATTCTTGTTCTAAATATTTTGAATTTATCTTTTAATTTTGAACCAATCCTGTGATGCTTTAGCTTCTTTTATGAGTAACTGATGTTCAATTTTAAGAAGCTGCTCTCTGGCAAAGTGAGCGTTAGAGCTCTCAGTGATGGTGGCAGCGACCTGAAAGTTATATGTGTCTGTGTTCGTGTATTTGTGTGTGTGTAGGTTTGTTCGAACACACTCACTTCAGATGGCTGCTGGGGTTGATGGCACAAAATAATTATTTGATCACTTATATTCAGATGTTTTTCATGCAAATCTGCCATTGTTAAAAAGAGGTAATAAATGTTGCAATATGATGCAATCTATTTTATAACAAGTTTCATTTGTGGAGGAATATTTTTTTAGAGACTCATAGATTCATAGTCAAACAACAACCAATATAATCTCAATAAATATAAAATATAATAGTATTTTTGCTGTGCTCCTGCAGCATATGCAAAATGTATGGCGGGTCTGGTTGCCTTGCATTGTGGTTCTATAAATATAAACAAACTTGTTGACTCTGTTTTATAACTGAGTTGAATGACTTAAAGGCAAACATATTTAAACAGCAAACTGGATGGGGCGAAACAGTTGCAAAGGAATGGGAAGGAAAGAAAAGGACAACAGGAACCAGGAAAACCAAAGTCATAGCTGTAACCTTTCTGTCGCTTCTAAATCTGTTAGTATAGCATACCAAACTACACTGTCTTCTCATTAAAAACAAAACAACCCAATTTAACTCAGTTCACATACATTCAATTAAAAATTATATGTCCGAGCAAGCATCCTGCAGCTTTGGCATCTGTTGGCACGTCGGTTATTGGCTAGATAAATGTCACACCAATCTTACTTCTGTTAGCTAGTTGTAAACGTGCAAAGAAGAAAAAAAAGAGTCATAGAGTTGTCAAAGTGCCTATGAGGGAGAATTTCATCAAGCATAGGCCTGTGGAACAATAGAAGAAAAAAAATAAATGGGGGCTAACAAAATTATGACCTCCATATTTCAAAAGATAAAATGTTTTGACCAACCAATAGGACTTGAGGCAACTTCATGGAAATAGTTGTCAACTTCACAGGTTTAGAATTGATAGTCTTGGTCTAAAAATGGATTCTGAAATCCTTAATGGATTCAAAATTACTTTTCAGTGCATTACTCTGTAAACGTTGCCTTAACAATGTATCATGTAACACTAACGCTCATTGCAAGAATTTGAAAAATAGATTTGAAGAACCATAAATCGTAGGTTGTGGGTCAGAATCCTTATAATTTATGGGGAAAACACAATAGCAACGGCAAAAGCAATTTTTAGTTAAAAGCATGGTAATGGCGGCTTCATCAAATGAGAATATTTGTTGACAGAGACTAAGTCATGTCAGGACACATTTTAAGGTTTTAGGTGTTTTTAAGGTAAAAATTTAAAGCTAAGCCAAAACCGTCTTTAGACATTCAAATCCCTGTTCTGCCTGAGTTAAACTTTTTATCAAGACAATCTACTTAGAAAATACAGAGATGCTTTTTCATTCTGAGTTGAGCCTCATGTTGGGTTGGGCGTTTGGTGTTTATGGGAGGGATTGGATGATGGGGCGTCTGTGCAGCTTTTGTCACTTTTGTAATTAGCCTTGAGAGGCTTTTAATTTGAGGCTAATGAGAATTTGTTTTAGCAGTCATGCACTCTGGTGTGTGTGCCTGCCTGGGTATCAATGTGACTGTATGTTGATTAAGGATTGCGATATAGTGAAAGCGACAGACTGTACAGATGTTCGATAAATGGGCTGGAACAGGCAGGGAGATATCAGTCACCCTCGCTTTCTACACTCACACAGGGAGGCAAGAAGACAAAAAAGGAACATGAAGACAAATGCATAAAGATGTGATTTTTTTTTTTTTGTCTTCTGTGGAAAACAATTCCTTCTCCTTTCTTTGATTGGAGCTAACAGTATAATTCAGCAAAGCCAATTACCAGTTTGAAGCTTTAACATATAAAGTCTGGATTAGTGTCGGACTGATGTGTGTATGCATGCAGGCGTGCGTCTGAAACCAAGGCAAAAAAGGAAAGAAAATTAACAGGTTAGCAAATTAATGCTGCACATTGTGAATGAAATAATTACACTGAGCAAAATGTAAATGAGCTGATTATCAGTTTGGCCTTGACAAAGATTTTTCCAAATGCATTTGCTCCAAGGAGGACAGGAATCATGATGTGGCCTCATGTATGTTTCACCTTTATTGACAATTGATTCCTGTTCCTCATATGCAAACAGCGGCTTACATTTATTTGTTTTAAGATGATTTTTGTGAGTCTCCCCTGGTTTTCTCTTTTACTGCGTTTGTTATGTACTCCTCCTGTCAGTACTGCGACACCTTCCCACCTAGAATTCATTGCCTTTTCTGCTTTCTGCATCTCCTGCCATTCTAACTGTCCACTGTTGTGCGCCTCATCAGAGACGTCGACACTGAGGGCGTTCAAACAAGTTTGCACGATGCGTCCAGACAGGATTGACCGACGAGTATGGAACGAAGAGTAAAACTGGTGATTGTAAAGTGAAAAGTGAATTTTGTGTTTTCTGTCCTAGGTGGTGTGTGTATTGCCCAGTCTTTAAAGATCCCAAGGGAGCCAAGAGTGGGGGAGTTTGATAAGATCATCAGGCGACTAATGGAGACTTCCAATGCCAGGGCCATCATCATGTTTGCCAATGAAGATGACATACGGTTTGTACTTTGCTATTTTATCTCTACACCTTTTACAAAGCCCTTAGTTACAGAGTCTTGGAAAAGTATTCATTCCACATTTTAACATTTAGTGCAGATTGTCTATGAAGGTGTCAGGTTTGTTGGGGAACATTAGTGAACAAGCTGCATCATGAAGACCAAGGAACACATTAGGCAGATCAAGGATAAGGTTTCTGAGAGATTATTTTCAAAGTTCCCCAAGTTTTGAACTTTTGTTTTTCTTTTCACAAATCTGTTTTTTTTTTTTTTTTGATTGGGTTAGATCAGGGGTCGGCAACCCAAAATGTTGAAAGAGCCATATTGGCCCAAAAAAACAAAAAACAAATCTGTCTGGAGCCGCAAAAAAGTAAAAGCCTTATAAGAGGCTTGTAATGAAGGCAAAACAGGCTTTAAGTGTTTATTTTAGCCTATTATCAAAATGACTAAGTGTATACATAATTAG